>JAREIK010004209.1:0-26695 GCA_029783825.1 Sapria himalayana | reverse complement strand
AACACAAATCTTTCTATTGTATGCGAATGGTCCGCTCGCCTCTGCCTGAGCTACGAAGTCTTGGATTCCCTCCTACAGTGAGGCCAGTGCCCTCCTTATCCTTTTCTTTCTTTCCAGGTTTGCCTGTAGTCGGGGGGGTTCCTTTCCTTTCTTTGGGGAATTTCGCCCGAGCTACTTTGATTTAGTGGTTCCCTCTCCTAGGGGATAGGGGGATAGCTGGATTATTAGACTACCTTTCCGAGTGTGAAATCGTGAGTAAAGCTGATCCCAGAAGTTGGGCATTCGGACACCGCCGCCTTTCTCCGGATCTCTCTTTCCTGGCTAACTCCGCATGAACTATTTGCCTTTGGGGAGTACAAGTCCACTGGCTTTCCTCATCCTGTCTGGGATGAATTCCCCCACGTGAGTTAGTTTTTTGATTTGAAAAGCGGATTGAAAACCGAGCTCTTGAAGGTTGCTATTTATCCTAAAGTGAGGACAAGCCCCCTTTCGTTTACCCGGATCCGGCTTTCCTGGGATACTCGGAGAAGAACGAGCGGATAGGCCCTGCAGTCTCCAGTTCTTGCTTCATAGCGTGGATACTCAACCAAAGTGGAGTAACTTCATTATCAAGTTCAACTTCAGAGTCTCAGCCTTCTGTAGTGTACGACTCATAAGCTTCAGATTCCGACCCGTCTGTCGTTCCATAATCAGGGACCCAGGCCGTACGTCGGAAAGCTGATAGCCTCCCCTTCTTCTAATGCCTGCTTTTGTGCCTTCGTCAAGCCCCTTCCCATTTTTGAGTCCGACAGGATTTTCCAAGTCATAGCCCATTTTTTTCATTATCTTCTTAGCAATAAGGCCATAGTTGGAAAGTCTGGCCTCCCTTCTGTAGCAATAGGCTCCACCTTCAAAGCATATGTTTAAGTTGCCCTGTTTTATATAATGGGGCCCCTGCCCCCAGTCATTGGTACCGCGAAGATAGCTCCTCCAGGTTTCTCAACTGACGAGTGGCACACCAGAGGTGGTAGTGGAAGACCTACGCCTACGCGCATTGCCTGTTTACCCTCTTGGGCCTCTTCTTCACTATCAGATGTGACGCTAATAGTGACCACATTAGATGAGCTTTTCCTATTTATAGCTGCCGGAATGACCAAAAGGGCTTAGAGCTCGGCGTTATAATAAATTCGGAAGGTCTGTTCCTTTTTCTTGTGGAAGGTGAAGGATCCTCCAAGGCCTTCCCAGCAGTGGATTGTAGGGCGTGTCGTTATAAATCACATAACACGTTATTTCAGACTTCAAGTCTGCCAACTGACACTTAAGGCGAATCTTACCAATCGCCCTTTGGGAGTCCGCATTGTATCCTTGGATGGTCATCTTAGTGTGACTTAATTTACTGGTAGGCATTCCCTGGTGAGCTAGAGCACGAAGAGGCATTCTAGTTATGGCGGACCCCCGGGTCTATCTGCACTCATGGTCACTTTGCCTCCCCAATGTACCCGGAAAGGTAGAGCGGCCTGTTATGTTTCATGTCACCCCCAAGTGCAACAGGTAGGTCGTCCTTTGAAAAGACTATGTTGGCGGCCTGGAACTCTCTGGTGTCCATACATTCCTCACACTCTTTAGGCTTCTTCCACCTCTGGATCCAGACAAGTCGCAAGCCTTTGGTTTGGCACTGATGTAGGGCGAGCGGCCGCAACAAGGAAAGAGATAGATAGATAATTCACGCTTGTACTTCGTTATTTCCTGCGGATTTATCGTCTCGTTACTTCTCTCTGATCGTGATTTCCCACGTGCCGTACCATACCGCTCAGGAAAACAAAGAAGAACCAGGCTAGGCTACTCCTGTTCCCCTTTCTGAATCAACTTGTCCTTGCGCTTAAAACTTGCGAGCGAGTGTCGATCGCTCCTTTGCCTGGGCAAGATCTGACGACTCCTGCCCAAAAATAGATTGGCGGGTTACGAATTCTGATTTGCTACTGCCAAAGAGGCCAGGAACGAGCTTCCGCTTTATCTAAAGAGAAAACCTATTCCTTTCTCTCTTCCTGATCAGCGGATTCAGAGTGATCAGGTGAAGCCCCCCTTCTCGTTGGCACGGATGAATCAGTTACATCTTGTTCCTACTACTACCGAGTAGAGGACATTTCATTCACAGACCTTGATCTTTAAGGTGAAAGTGGGCCTTAGCTGACTGACCTGATTTACCCGTTCTCGTTGGATGACCGGCCCATTCTTAGACTTGGTGAACTCCTGTCGCGATGAATTAAACTCCGTTCCATGCCCCGCTGCTTGTCAATCACATCGGAAAGTCGTTGGGTCGGCGGAGACCTCTTTCGGCAAAGAATTATACAACAAAGCCCGATTCGAATCATTATGCTCATAGGGTCCAATAGAAAACAGCACTACTGCTAGTAAGATAGCGATCCAGGCAAGCGCCAAAAAAGGGGGCACAAGCAAGCACAAGAATAAAAGCAGGCAAGGGCGTGTGAAGGTTGAAAAAAGAAAAGTGAAAGGGGCATAGAGCACAGCTTCGATTAATTTATGTGATTATTGAATCCCAACTTAACGAACAAAGGGAGGAAGTCGATCTTGTTGGTACGGTACCATTGACTAAACTAAACACCGAAAGAATATAGATTTCAAACAGCAAATCAATGCAATAAAGTGAGTTCAGGATTGATAATAGAGTGAATAGAAAGAGAAAAAACACATGGTTACGCTTTCGAAGCTAGCTAGCTTAAGTTAAGCCGTTGCGCGCAAGGGCGCTAAGAGCTGCATTCATTAAGACAGATTGAAAGTCTGTAGTTGACAAGAAAAATAGGCAATGAAAGGTATTCAAGTTACGTTGTCAGTCTACGGAAGCTTCGGCTTAGTCACAATCTACCTTCCCTCTTGTTTCAGAGGGTATGTTAGGAGTGAGTCACGAGTGAGGAAAGCTCTATCAAAGGTATAAGAGTGGACTTCTAACTAGTAGCTAGTCCCACGGTGCGGTAAACGACTGAACGATTGGTAATTTAGTTCAGGACTGGTAATTTCATCATAGACTAAGCATTGTGAAGAGCTCAACTTATTATAATGAATGCAATGATTCTGGGCAATTTCCGAACTCTAATGAGGAACGGAGAATCACCCATTAAAGCTGTGGAAGTAGGGATTGAAGCATTCATTAAAGCAAAGTAAACGATACACGTTGATTGCGCGGATAAGCTTTCTTTCCTTCTAACGAAGGCAAGCCGTTAGTCAAGAGGTTAGTTACCAGTTCTTCGTTCATAGGTACTCCCTTGCTCCACCTTTTCGGCCTAGTAACTCTCTCGCCTTATAGCTAGGAGTGTTCAATAAGAGTTGTGAGTGACTCTAAAAAGAGAACAAGCTGTCAAGAGTGAAGTCAACAGAGTCGGTATCAACACCTAAAGTCGGCAATCACTCTCTGTCCAAAGTTAGGAGTTCCGTTACTAGTCATCGACTCTTTGAGTCGGGAAGGACAGTGTAACCATCCCTCGTTAAGAGGGAAACTGCTTCTAATGCTATTTAACTGGGCAATTTCATTACTTGAATTAAGCGGTAAAATCTTTCTTAAAGCGGAAAGACAGATCGCTTCGCTTAAGCTCGGGCAAGGTAAGCAAGAGCGCGCGCTAAAGACGACAAAGGGAGGTAGGGAAGGAACAGATTCGATACTAAAGAGCAATAGGGCACTCCTAAGCGAAGAAGGCAGTGAGCTCGGTTCAGGAACTTGCCTGCATGAATGAATCTTTCGAGAAAGCACGGTGCTTTGTAAACCGTCTAACAAGTGTCTTGTGAAGTTAGCGACTATAGTTTCGTTTTCGGGATGACTTCCCTGCGTTAGAGGGAGTTATGAGTGACACTTTGCCGTCATCATAAGTATAGAAAAAGTTTGGGACTCAAAGTTTGCCCTCATGAGGCAGGGAAAAACTAACAAATGTGTCTTTTACGTAACTTGGATAGCTGAGTGGTCAATCCTGCACCAATCGTTGATGAGTTGTCTCGCTCGAAAGCTATGACCTGCCCCCCGAACTCGGTATCCATTCTGCCTGATGGTTCACTCCTCCGAAAGGCTATTGAAACAAGTCCTGATCCGAGACTTCTCTTAAGGGAAAACATTAAAAAAGGATTTCGAGCAGTGGCGTATTCTTTCTTTTTCTTTATTATGGCGCTTCCAAGTTGATGTTTTTTTTTAGCACGCGTGCCTCCGTCCCAAAAAAAGATGTATATTCCGGACATTCTGTCGTGGGTGCTACTAGAAAGAATTGTTATTCGACCGATTGATTTGCATTTAATTATGTAACAAAGAGGTGGATCAAAGGCCTCGTCTCTGTACCCTGCCGTAGAGGATGGGCCTTCAAGCGTACAAAATTATTGTTAAGAAAGATTGGATTAAGCTTAGTCGCTGCTCACGCCCCTATCACGTCAGGCTCGCCCTCTATTCGACGAGGAGTATCGGGAATAACGATGCAAGTTATGCGACTCCTACCGCCGCTGCCATAGACCAAGGTTTGAACAAGTCCAGTGGTTAACCCCGCGAGGGTCTCGACCGTTCTCAAACGAACTTCTAAGAATGACCGCTAAACATCAAAGATTGTATTTCATATAAAAATACATGTATGAACCAGAGCTAGGGGCCTTTTCCCTTTATCAATGGATTCCCTGGTGTTCAAGAAAGACCAAAAAAAGATCGACTTTCTGAAACTTTCGATGGCATTTTAAAAAGTAGAACCTTTGTACCGTGGATGTGACGTGCGAATGAACCTGATGATGCCGTTTTATTTAAGCAATTTTGGAACTCATAACTGGTAAGGACCAGGCAGATGCTCTCCGAAATGGGTTTGTTAAGCAAGCATCAAAAGTGGAATTCTGTTTTTGCTTATATATAATAATATATAATAAGTTTATTTAGAGAAATGGATGGAATAAGAATGGAATGAAACAAGCCAAGAAGGCAGGATTTAAAAAGACCTAATAAATAGGGTCATTCTTTTTGCTTTTTGAAAGACGTAGGGGCCTCGACGATTCTCATTTTGATTCCGAGACTCTCGATGGGCCCCTTTTTCCTTCCTCACCCTTCTGGGACTCTCTTCGCTTTCGACTAATTCTGCTCGGGAACCAGTCTTACACGCCACCTGTGGTTTCCGGGATGGTCGTTCTGCTTGGGACATGTCTGCTATGTCTCCAGCTTTATCCGGGCGAGGGCCCGAAGCAAGGCAAAAATCGAGCATCGAAGTGAGCATATAAGAAGAAGTGCTTAAAACTCAGTAAATGGGCGACCACCTTCAACATGAATGACTTTCTGGAAGCAGGCTATGCCGCCACACCTCCCCTGTGAAAGAGGGCTACGCAGCTGATTCGGTTAATCACATGTCAGAACAACCGCTAGGGATCTATTTGTCATTACCAAGACGGAGGCTTCGGGTCACCCTTTTTCTTCTTTCTTTGCTAAGCTCTTCCATTTTTGGAGTCTAATAAAAATTGATTTGTTTGAAAAGGTCTTTGTTTTGCTGCTTGTTCTTCTGTACGGCCATATGACAAGTCATTTGCGAACATTTCGGGAACCTTGTGTGGTCTTTTTTTTGTTCCAAACATCGCATTCAGTATTGCTGGTTTCTTTTTAAAAGAGCTAGCTCATTAGCTATGGGGCTTGTTGAAAGCATCTACTCGAGTGTCTCGATAAACGTACCAGTCATCTCAACATTCCAAATTCCTATGTTTCTAGCCAGCAGCCTATTACGTAAACAGCTTTGTCAACTAAGACATATATATTGGAAAACTCATCCTTTGGCCAGGTTCAGTAAAGAGAAAGAAAAGGATAAACCTTTGGTGATTAGTGAAGCTAACGATCGATATAAGCTCAAACAATGGTGGTGTAGTCGCTTTCCTATGCCCTCCCCTCCTTGGAGGAAGTGTGGCAAGATTGACCGATTCCTTAGAGTCATGAACGAGCTCCTGCTGGCTGGCTAACTTGAGTTCTTATAAAAGTAAAATAAGCCGATTGAAAGAACTTATGCCCGTAATGGATAGAAATAGAATTGGCTAACTCCACTCGTGGCTCCTTTATCTTCTTAATTTAAAGAAAACCTGTTTGGTTTTTCAAGTGAGCAGCTAGTTCACTACTATTGAATAGCAGGAAAAAGAGGGAAAACTCTTTAGTCAATCCTGACCTTGTATCCCTTCTTTCTAAGTAAGGGTACCGGTTAGCAAATAGCCTGGCATTGATTAAATTCAAGAACTTGAGGAAGGAAATTCTCCGATCTCAAAAACGAGGACTCTTTTGATCTTGGCTCTTTTCTGAGCGACTCTTACTGGCTCTTAGTTTAAGACTAAAGCCCCCATCTCCTCTGTATTCCAATTGCAAAACTAAAGCTGGTCTTAAGCCAGCGTTTAGTGCCTCCTGACTAAAGGATTCAATTCTTTTTTCTTTACATTATCGTAAGCACAACAAAACTATTCCCATTCCTTAAGCTCGCCAGCATACCGTATTTAAAAATAGTTAAAAACGAGTCGTCGAGCCTAAAGCGCTTTATCCACTTCTGTTTTAGGGGGCCCCACAGACAGCGAAAAAGAGGCCTTCAAACGCACAACAATTTCAAATCAAATAATGTCTATATACTACTGATGCCACCAGTAGAAAGAGAAAGAACCTCCTCGGGAAGTTGCCCGGTATCCGCACTAGTTCTCTTCTTAGTCTTTATTAAAGACACCGCTTGGCCACTCTTCACTCACGAAAGCCAAAAACATTGACATAACCCATTCCTCTAAGCATGAAATTCCCCAAATCCTCGTTAGAGTCGCAGGCCAGGTTCTAGGCATCTTTTGCATCTAAATTGTCAATCTTTTGAGGTATGATTGTACCTTTTGCAAATTATACACCGGGAATCGGAGTTACCGGAATGTTTCTGATTGTTGTTGTAGCCGGGCTTGTGACGAGCGAACAACTGTCTCTTTCAATGGCGCATATACCTTTATCTTTTAAAGTCCAAACAGGAAATGGAAGAAACTGGATTCCCGGACATCCAAAATATTATCAGAGAGGAGCCTTCATGGCGCTTGAAAGCCTTCCAACGGGACTCTCGCAAGAGAACACGCGTTAGGGCAGCGAAGAAATATCCTTTCGGACTGGCTTTCTTGCCTTCCACACTATATTCAGTGGAAGCCCTAAGAAGATAATTCATCAGAAACATTTTCTCTTTCTGGTGCTGGAACTTATGAACTAGTAAGAGGGCTTTATGAGCTATACCTTAAAGAGACCTATACAGGCTTTCGAAAACATCCGGATTGGCTATCGAATCAGACAAAACATTCGGGCTCTTTCCCAAACCCTAACTTTCACTATTGAACTATAAGGGTACTGGTAAGCTTTAAACTATGGCGTTTTTTATAGCTTTCAAATATTATGAACATTAACACGCGGCTAACCACTACAAAGACAGGTGGCAACCACATGTCCAACTCAAAACAATCTTATCTGACCTGAGGGGATCCACTTTTAAAAGAGCTGGGGCATACCCTTCCCCTGCTAATTTTATTTATGGTTTGATTATTGGCTTTAAATAACTTATCTTATCCTCAGCTCTATTGCTCGTGGAAAGGAACGTATGGAACTCCTTTCGTCAGTAGCTAGTTTTAAGCCCGTTGGTTGCCTTATATTGTAGCAAGTCTCAGTAGTCTAAGTCCCAAGTTCAAGTTTTTACTTTCATAGTGAACGTGACTATATCTATCGGCAAGCTTGGATGAGAAGCTCGAGCTTTCTATTTTTATACTTTTTTCTAGTGCAAAGCAAAGCAATTAGAAGGGTTGCCCGCCCTAAAGATGATGATGCTTCCCTCGGTGGGTCCGTTTTACTCTGGTAGGAAGCGCCCTGTTCTTGAAACCCCCCCTAAGCTAAGGCGCCATGAGCCAAGATGCGCTTTTTGATGAAGTAGAAGCTACAGCTAAGCGCACTAAACTGAACGATATGGCTCAATGGGTTGCCCAAGAAGAAAACTAACTTGAAACACTCATATCTGAAGGAGAGACTTAAACTTTTCCCTCATTGGACCCATTTTATTGTGCTTTCTTGTCGAAGGCCGATCTATTCAACTGCCGTCGTTTTGCTTGAGCAGGTTGGAATCGGGTGATGTGTTGCCTATGTTGTCTTCTTCGACGTGTGAAAAGAGTCCAACCCTCTCCCAAGTTTGAGCAGTTATCAACCTCATCTTTCTCCTCGTCCATCTCTTTTGTAAGAACCGGGACCGGCTCTCAATCTCTCAATTGGAACAGGCCCTTGTCGGAACGGATGAGAAAGATAGACTCCGCCTGGGGGATTGAGATTTACTCGAGCCAAAGACGATGCTAGCCTAAACTACATCATCAGTTTAGAAGATTATTTTGCTAATCCATGATCTTTTTCTTTCAACATGAAGCATTTCTCCACAAGATGACTAAGAACTCGGTGGTACTTTCCCAACTTATTCTGGTCGTTTCGGCTCTGGAAGCTCGATCCATTTCTTTGCCAGCAGGTCCTACTGAATGCCAGGGACATCCGAGTCTGGGAACGGTTATTCTTTTATAGGAAGACTGATGGTCATCTTAGGGAAGATCTCTGTGCCACCCTCAACATCCATGAAACTTAGGAAAAGATCTATGTTTTCCCATCGTACAGGGGAGGGTTAACAAGGAGACCTTTAGATTACTTTTTGAAAAGGTCAATAGCCGGCTTTCGGGGTGGAAAGCAAACCTGCTCTCGTTCTCGTTGGCTGGTCGCCACACCCTCATTCAAGCCACCACCTCCGCCATTCCGTCTTACTATATGCAATGTGTTGCGAATTGGATTGATGATCTTGATAGAGCTCATAGGGGAGATCCACAGACCAGAGTAAGCAAGCGATTGTGGGAGACGGTTAAAAGAAGCAAGTCTCAGGGGGGTTATTAGGGGTATGCATGACGTGAATAGGGTTTATATGGCTATGTCAATAGAATTTTTATACTCCTAAAGGAAAAGGAAGCTAATCGGATTTCAACCACAAAACAAATGGAATCTTCTTCAAAAGATGGATGCTATTAACGGCTTTCATAGCTAATAAGATGCCGCCACGACAGTTCAGCATAGAGCGTCGGCAGCAGGTAGTTTACATAGACTAATTCAGGGGGGATCAGAGAGTGAGGAGCGACCTCAGAACAACTGCCTTCTTAGTTGAGTGCTAAGGAGCCAGCATCCTTAATCGGAGTCGACCTAGAGCTAAGACGGGCGGACAGAGGGAGTAGGTCTCGGTCACTTAAAGCCTGATTCTTCCGGCAAGCCGAGGAGTGGAGCACTCCTGTTTGTTCCTTTCTAATAAGCTTGGTACGTGTTCTGAGCGAGCCTTCGCGTGACGTGAACGGTACCTATGAAGTTGAATCCGTCTGTTTTGTCTTCCACCTCATAAGGGAGTTGCGTTCCGAGGGACTCAAAATCTCCACTGCTATTGTCAAGCTTGGACATACTTTACACTGACCCAATTGAGACCGTGGCCACACCTTGATAAAACAGTGATGATGTGGTCAACCCTGGATACGTGGCTCTTCGATGGGGGAATGACCACGCTAGTCGTCTGAGTGTGTGGTGTGTAGTGGGTGCGTCTTAGTGTCTTCTTACTACGAGAAAGAAATGAAAAAATAGATCTCGAAACTCCACTCTTTTTCTCTTTCAAACTAGGAGGATTGGCATTTGGCCAAGATGTGATCTATCTCTTTCCTTGGTTGGAGTGGAACTTTGGTTTTCTTTAGCGACGTTTCACTCGGCGGACAGTCGAATGATCAAAGCGAAATGCGGTGGTCTACGATCAGAGACAACCCGCTCTTGGACTTAAGACTATGCGCGTCGCGTGCTCGATCTAGCAATCTTGGACAATTGTTTTGATGAACTGTCACGAAACTAAAAAAGAAAGAAGAGAAAGAACTGGGAGTTGGCGCCTGGTTGCTTGCTTACCAAGCCATCCTGGCAAGCTCCTCCAGTTTTATTCTTATTCTTGACTTGACTTCTGATTATAAGAAGTACTCACTATCAAAATGAAAGCCGATCTATTATCTACCCAAGAAGATAGAGAGTCCCACATACGATAAAAGGTCACAAATAGAGTTGAACCAAGTAACATTGCAAAGGCATAATGATAGTAGGGTCGGGATATCCCCGCCCTCCGAACCGGACGTGAAGGTCTCCCCTCATCCGGCTCTCTGCAGGGGAATCTCCACTCACTGCTTCCCCTAATATCCTCCCTTTACCACATCACGGGGGTTTACAGGAGATCCCAGAGGCTCGCCCGGAAGGCTGCTATACCCTACATTTTTACTCAACTCTACTCGAGTAGTCCGTCCGGCTGCTCTTGCTTAAATCATTACTCTTCATTCTCCCGTGCTCTAGCAATTGCGCTCCCTAGACCACTCTGAATATAAAGAAAACCCACGGAGCGGTAGGGGCAATCAATCCGTAGTGACGGGAATCTCGGAATGAATGGGGATCCTCCATCTCAAAAGTCAAAAGGAAATGAGTTACACGACCTTTCTCTCACTCAATGGATGTATCTGGTCTGAGACGGTATAATAAACAAGACGAGACGATGGAATGCAATGGGATGGATGGTGTAGAGGGCTGCCTGCGCCCAAAAGCGATGATTCCATTTTCCCCTTGTCCATAGGGACCTCGTGGCATACAACCGAAACGACTCCCACTAGATAGCCGCCCCTTTATCTATTTTTACAGCCTCGTGGACGGACGAAAGAAAAGAAGGGAAGTGACAGAACGGGGCAGTGGGCTCGCGAAGTCGACAGCAAGCAAAAGCTTCTCGGCCCCCTTTACTTTATATTCTATATAACGGGAGCGATTCAATTCGATTCGTCAAGCGCTAGCGCGCCCCTTTATCTAATCAGAAGGTCCGTTTTTCAGCTGGCTGCTCTGCTATACTAGTTGTAGGGCGTTTTCGGCTAGCGCTTTTATAATCGAAGAGAAAGTCAAGGGGACTCTATCATGTCTGACGAATATCAAGATATAAAAATGGAAGAACGAGCTCTTTTGCTCGCCCCTGGGCCTGGGGCGTAAGCACTTCACTCGCTAGGGGATGGGATTCATTCACTTGCATTCTTGCTAGCACTACAAAAAGCTCCGGTCTTAACGCCCCTACTACTGCTGTGCAGCCTTTCCTCGGGTTCGTAGAGTCGGGTTTCCCGTTTACCCACAACGGAGGAGCCGCCCCCACCAGGCAGGCGGCCACGGGTCATAACGCACTCTTCGCACAACAAATCCACTTTGAAGTTGACTTATTCGCTCGGCCAATCGTCGGAATGTGTACGAGATACCATAAGGGCCCAATATCTCAATAGCACCTTTGTCTAAAGCTTCGAATGAGACTTCATATCCGAAACGCAGGAACGATCTTACTATAAAGTCATTAAAAACTTGATCGAAGAACCAGCGTTTATTGAAGAAGCTATAGAGTCGATTACAAAAAGTACTAGTTTGAAAGGCTCGTTGGAATTGATCCGCTACGGAATTTACATTATACGCAACAGAAGCACCTGAAGTACTAAATGGAATAGGTATTAGTTTGGTAATGGTTGGAGCAGCAAACTCGGATTCGGCAAGAATCTCATTTTTTGGTAGTACGAAGGGGGAATTGGCCCAAAAAGGGGATAGGGGTCAAGACGCAGTCGGGCGCCGGCGGCTTACTCAAGTGCCCCCCGAACCGCGCGAAATGGTCGCCTATTACACGGCTCACTAACTCTGCCTGTGGTACCTGTGGTGGGGTACCTCTTATTCATTCGTCGGTGGTCCGACGCACCCCTACTAACTTAAAGGATGCTGCTTAATTACGAAGGAAATTCTTTCTTAATCTAGAGAGTTCCCTTTCGAAAAGCGCATCGAGCCAGGAGTGGACATCATCATCATCTGAAGACAAATCCAGATCCTGTTTCATAATTAGCTTAGCTAAAGTGGAATAGTATGACTGGCTTTCCGGAAAAGGAGACGGGATATGAGAAAGAGGCGCTCAAAAAGACCTAATAAACCCCCCCTGCCAAGTGATCGAGTTGACTGTAGAAGTTGCTCCCGCTTCGGACTGACCTCAATGAAAGATAGGATTGGGCAATTCCGCCGGTTCTGGAGCTTACCTGGGGAATTTTGTTATAGAGAGAGTCAGGGAGGTTTGCTTGCAGGCTTTCAGGGCTTATAGTCGGTTCTTTTCGAAGGTATTCCCTTTCATTAGCTACGCGAGGTTAGACCTTGACTGAAAGGAAAGGAGAAGGGACGAGTGGGATAGCACATAGAAGGCTGTGCACCGCTTAACCAGTTGCCACTCACTGGCTCCATATCTCCTTCCATTTTTCTTTTATCGGTCCCCTGGAATGGAAAGCGATCTATATTCCCCCCTTAAACTCTGTACTATAGCTATCCAGCTGACGAGTTTACCCGAGCTCTTGTGATCCGGGGAAGCAAATGAAGAGAAAGGAAGCAGAGGTTCTTCATTCCATCGGCCCACAGGGAGAGGAATCAGGGGCTGACTACCCGCACATTGGACCTGGGACTGGGAGCGGAATTAAGAGATTTTGATTATAAGTTGGATGGCATAGGATTGAACCTAGAGTATGAAGATGCAGGGGGAGATGGCCACAGATGCCCAGATACTGGTACTGGTGAAGAGAATACAAGTTGTAGAGTTCCGGTGAAGGAGGAAGAGCTTTAGTAACGAGATTGTGAAATAGATTGATAGTTGGCTGGTACCTCCCTCGCCTCTGGTGGTGCAATAGAAGATGGTGGAGCCTCGTTCAATGCTGCTTAGCCGCTACTGGCCAACGCCAACTTGCTTCCATATCAAGTTCTGCTCGAACTCCCTACCAATGGGGAATAGGAGCTAGCATCTGATCACCTTGGTTCCGCTTGGCACTGAAATGATATGAGTCGGTCATTGCCTCGGATTCGGTCAACTTCCTTATTATACGGAGTAACTTCCATCGCTAGCTTCCATTGACTTCGAACCTTCCCTGGCACCGGAGATAGAATAAGAGGGCTTCTCGGGCATCCCTGTTCCATCGGTTATCTGTTGGGCTTGGGATGCTTCCATCGTGTATACTTGCAATAAAAGGACTCGAATAAGAGCTGTGGGCATAGCAGCTTAAACCAAATTGTCCTCCTCTTCTTCGACCAACCTAAAAGGATATTTTCAACCCCCTGCCTATGATTTATGAATCAATAAGTCCTGCCTTCGGCTATTCCTTCTATCCCTCCCGGCCGGAAACATCTCGTAGAGAAAGTGAGTACCCCCTCGGGTGAGATAGGAATCGAATAGATTGAAGAAGGACGAGAATCAGCAACTATTTCATACGTATCTGGCACTGCTTGACTTGGCTTAGCTAGACTGCTTTGAGCTTTCACGTGTCGAGAGGGAGAAACCCTTTAGCTTTAGCAAGTACTACTCCTAGGTTGTCGGATAGGATAACCGATGCTATTTTCGCTCTTGGAGTAAGACAAGTCTGTTTGAAAGGTGCGTAGCGGTGAAGTCAAGAGATTCGGCTGGGTACGGTCTTCTCTCTTTCCTGTGCTATCAAGAATCAGGAATAGCGGGATAAGGAAGGAATACTGTCTGTGATAAAGAGAATATCCTGACGTATGCATGGTAGGAGTTAGTGGTTAGTGGGTTAGTAAGCATAGTAGGCATGGTAAGTATGGTAGGCAGTAAGCGAGCACGAAGATTAGTGGTTCAATTTATCTTCTTAGAGTAGTAGTGCTAGAGTTCCATATCCGTTATCGGACAAATGCCCTATCGGGAAATCAATCGATAAGAGAAATGATATTAGTAATAGAAGAAGTAAGCATCCAAGGATTGCACTCATAAGGGCAAGGTGCGTAGCCTTCTTGCACATTAGTAAGGCAAGCGATGCTCAATAGTAACCTCTTTCATGCCTTAGTCCTTAGTAAACTCCTGCCTTAGTCGAAGGTAAGCTCCTTCATGCCTTTAAGCATGGCTCTTTGTAGCAAGCAAGCTATGGTTACAGGTATGAATGAATGCCTTTGCTGCTTTTAGGAAAGTAGGGAAGAGGGGGTAATAGGCATCCCTTGAATCCAGTGCTATTGACTCAGCTGCTCTCGAATAAGCTCTTTGCTCACTCATAGGTGTGGGAATTTTCTTTGGGCATCTGTGAACGTAACCGCCGCTAGTTCTGTTACAGTAGACGGTCTTGTTGTCATATCCCTTCTTTGCGTAGACGCTCTTGGAGAAAGAACTTCTCTTGGTCTTGGGAATATCATAGGAAGGAAGACCTCCTCGAAGATGGATGGCATACAAGGGGAGTTGAAGAATCAGCCCGTGGCCCGTAGATCGATCCCAACTCTTTGGCAACAGCTTCGTCTGCAGTCCCAGGATCCAATGGTGAAGAAGAAGAAGTGTTTTGTCCAGGAGCAGGAGTCAGTGCCCTATTGGCTATGGGTCAGGAAGTCTTACGCAGATATAAATTATTCAATGCTCGTACCTAAAGAAGGGAAGGTAGGAGCGTAGGGAAGAGAATTGATTAAAGAATCTAAATAATAAAAGGTTGAAAGCAGCAAATACAAATCACAGTAGCCTGCCTTGCTTTTCTATTATTCCGGGCTGGTACGAGATGACTTCGCTCGAAAGAGTTGATTCCTTTCCTGCTCTACGAATTTCCACTACGAGACTGATTCATCTTTGTGTTTCACAAATTCGAATTGGTAGTTAGAGGTTGCTAATCTTCAGGACCGCTTTTTAGGGGATCAGTTCTATCGGCTTCGTTGCCATCAAAAGAATATGACTCCCTCTTTGTCAAGTTTTGTAATTCTTTCTGCCCGGTTTGAGAAGTAAGGTTCTTTCTTGACTACCATAAGAACTATTCGGCAAAGGTTCACTCGTAGCTAATATAATATATCTATCCATTTTCAACTTTGGCTGAGTAGGAGTCTCCTCCCTTCCCTACTGAACTTAGAGTATCCTATTCCTGGACTACAGAACTTACTTATTCAGTCCCAAAGGATCTCATGGAGGATTAACCTACAGAATATCGTTCCCGGGCGAATGAACAATGAGGGATCCGACCGTTCACTTGAAAGATTGATGCCTCTACTGATATTTGATTTGACTCATATCGGATTCAGGCACGAGTCCATCTTTTATCTTTTAGAAGAACGAGCGAAGCCGCGCAGTCTACTTTGCCCAAGAGATAGATCTATTGAGGCCATTACTAAGAGAAGATGGAAAACCGCTTGCTCGTTTAGAAGCTGGCCGGAGAAATCTCTATTGGATCGATTGGCTTATAAGTTTGCCTTGACTACTTATTTTGGCCGAGTCAGCTTGAGCTTCCCACGGAAAAAAAGGAATGGATTGATTTTCCCTTTACAACAGACTTTCTCTGAACCACGGGAATAGATGGATCTACACAACTTTCTTTATTCATTATCCTTCCACATGAAGGTGGCAGGAGAGAGCCGTTGTGATGCAACTCTACAAGCGAAGACCTGCGAATACTTGTTCCTCCCGGGGCATTGAACCAGCCTAAGCGACGCAGAGACAAAAGCAAAGGCATTTGCACACTGAAGGCTTGGGGCTTGGGGACAGCAGAAAAAAGGAAAGAAAGCAGGACAAGCTATTACCTGTATAGCTATATATATAATAATCGGATTCAATCCAGCCACTTTAAAGAAAGAGTGGATACGGATATAGGGACTCCCACCCAACCGGACTAATGAATGCCAACTGGAAGAACTAACTTTCCTATCGTTCAGTAGGAGTTCTTGTGGCTTGAAAATGATTACCCGCCCTTCTATTACCTGAGAGGGAGAGATCTTTCATTAGGGTTTGATGCTCCAGCCTTTGTGGAGATAATCAGGGAGATAATCAGAATAATAGCTTGCTTGTGGAACCCTTTGTTTGGTACTTTAATGGGGGTATTCTTGTACAGCTTGGCCCTTTCCCTGGCGCACTGCCATCGAATCTACTAGTCCTCCTCAAACCCCCTCATTAAATATCTCTGGATAGAATTCCTTGCGAATTATAGTTTTCAACTTCTTCCGTGACAACCCAGAAATGTCATGGTTCCTCATATATGCATTCCATCAAGTTAGTGCATAATTTGACGATTTCGATTTTCTTTCTCCGATCCAGTTCGTTCTGTCTTCTTTTCTCTCTCTTATGTCACATAAGAGTCCGGTCTTCCTGTCTATAGATAGGGATGTCGCTTTCTCTGCTTGTAGTGGCATAAGGAAGAGTTTGATTCAGGTAGCTGTTACTACGGTTGGTTCCGGGATCCCCTGAGCAATGCGAATAATTTGCTATATTGAAAGCGGCTTTCATAAGTAAGCAAGTACTGTTGACGAGGCAAGAACATAGGCAAGGTCTTTGTGAGACCTAACCGTGGCAGTTCGAATAAGAGTGACCGACCCTTCCTTGTAGGCGAGCACACCGAGCTTCAATTCGAGATGGAACAACGTCCTTATTTCCATGACCTGTGGATGACATAGCTTAGCTTGAGGATGCCGCTGCTCTTCCCCCCAAGGGATGTGACTTTAAATCTCTCGAATGCACTGGTGCTAGGTCGCCAGGAGAAACAAAAACTAGACTGAAACTTCTATTCTGTAGTGACGGAATGGCTCTTTTATTTATCTAGCTATTTAGTTCTTTCTGGTGAACCCTAGCCATACCGGAACCGGAAGAAGCCAAAGGCAAATCAGTCTAGAAACTTATCCGACGACATCATATGATCATATGTTAAAGAGAGTCTCGTCGTGTTCAGGCGGCTAAGCTTACCAGCAATAGAACTACTTAAAGTAGGCTGTTCGCTCTCTGCCCGTCGGTTTGATCCGGAGCTCAAAGCAACCAGAGTTTCTGCCTCAACTAAACCTGTTTCCCGGTATATGCGAGACTTTTAAGATCTAGCTCTTTTCCGGGCAAATGATTCAAATTAGAGCTGTAGCTGTGGAACACATGCATAACTGGATTAGCTTACTCTTGATGATAGGGCCCTATCACAGAGGCACCAGACTTTTTAAAGTAAAGGTCTCTAAAACAGAAACAGAATAGGAGACTCAGATCTAGGCAGGCGATCCCAACATATGACAGACCGGGGCAGCAGCGGGATCTTGCCATTGGATTTAACACTCTCGGCGTGGGTCTAAAATAGGCTGTTTTGGGACTTTCAAGGGCAGCAAGCAGTAGATATGTGTTTACGAGACCGAGGTAAATGCATGAAAAACAAAAAGAGGCCACTTGCTGGTTCCTGGTTCATCCAATCGCAAGACGAAAGAAGAGGTATAGTGTTCCAACCGGAAGAATAATTCGTGCAGAGGCAGCTAAAGAGCTCTAAAGCATTGGCTTGCCATGGTAGCTCTCTAGTCTAGATAGCTTCTATGCCTTTCAGTTTCAAACTAAACTAAACAGAGGAGTGGAAGTAGCGGATTGAAATGAGAGTGGCAAGGAAGAGGAGGCAGCCAAAGGCCATTAAACCTCGATAAGCAGAAATATCAAAGAAATTCATTGGTTGTTACAATCTTGGCTTTGTGATTGACAGAGATAGATTCCTCTCCACGGGCTCTCCTTTTAGTAATAATTTGTGCATGAGCGACTTAGTGGTTAGCCGAGCCCATGGCATGATGGGAAAAGCTCTATTCTGATGGTGCGGCCCTTATGCTTGCTTTAAAAGAGTGAACGCGTAGAGGCTGCCAAGAGAGCTTTCAACCTCTATCTGCAGGAGATGTAAATACTTCCTTTCGCCTCTGGAACAAAAGTCATAGGACGCTAGCTAGATTGATTGGTAGATTAGAGGTCTTCCGTCTAGCCTCTTGCTCCTTATCTCAGACGGAGCACAACGGGTAAGGAAAGTGCTGTGCTGTTAGGCCGGAGTGTCTTTTTGAGCAGCATTTGGTGATTTCATTATCCGAGAGTGGGACGAAGTCTTTCTTTTCCTTTAAAATTATTAATTAAAAGTATCCGCATTCAGTCTCTCAACTGGGATCTACGCCATTTCCTCTAACCTTTGGTAATGTAAGCTAATCCAATAATGGAATTACGGAATCTTTAGCATGTTTACCCCCCATCCGATGGTAGCTTTATTTCCTTTCTGTACTGGTAGTTGAATAAGGAATTCTTCGAGGGGGATCAACAAGCAGGAATGGGCTAAGTTCCACCCTTTCCAATATGAATATGAGCTAAGCTCCCTTTAAGTGGTCCTCTCTTCCGTCCTTTATTGAGGAATTCTTAAACCTTTCTTTGGGCAAGAGCAAAACCGTGCCTTTCTCTCAGACGGGGGTACGGTAGTAGAAATCAATGCCCGGTAAGCGGTTGATCCCTCATGTGGGAGTTCAGTCGCGTGGTGATCCAATCCCATATTCAGGAAAGGGAAAAGCGGTTCTTTCTATTCCCGCTACCGGCAGAGATACCCATAGTTGTCTGTCCTCGACCCTACTCTTTTTGATCCAGCTATCCGATATGCAATTCCCCAAGGACTTACCCGCGGGAATACGATCACGGGTGGAAAAAGTCTCAGTTGTTGATGTTGGACATCCGGGACATGTTGGAGAAAGACAAGCTCTTTCAATTTCTAGAGGGTCTCAAGCCTTGGGCTCAGACTGAATTAGACAGGAGGGGTGTGCAAGACCTCGCGGCCGCTATAGCAACGGCCGAGCGCTTAACTGATTTCGCGTCACTTGACCCAGAAGCCGCCTTCGAACAATTCCAAAGCCCCTGCTAAACCTCAGAGGGGGCCAGCAATTCGACTGATAAGAAGCCGCATGGGAGGGACTCTCGTGCTAAGGGCTCCGATACGTCTAACAAGGCCCCCAAATCGGGGTGCTTTTTGTGCAATGGACCGCACCGAGTAGCGAACTGCCCACAGAAGCAAGCGTTGAATGCCATTCAGGCAACCCCTACCGAGGAAGAGGAACCTCGGATGGGAGCCCTACGATTGTTGAACGCCATCAAGGGGCAGGTTGCCGAGAATAAGGTTGGTGGAAAAGGATTGATGTTTGTGGAAGTTCAGTTCCGTGGGATGAATGTTCCAAATAATCATCTGTGTCTGCGAGTGTGCAATCCCGCTCGGAGATGAGGAACCAAGTCATGGTACATATAGAATAATGGCTCCGTCTCCGAGGGAAATAATCTACTATAGATATATCTATAGAGTACCGGCCCATTATGCCAGATAAACAACAAATCTTTTCTATTGTATGCGAATGGTCCGCTCGCCTCTGCCTGAGCTACGAAGTCTTGGATTCCCTCCTACAGTGAGGCCAGTGCCCTCCTTATCCTTTTCTTTCTTTCCAGGTTTGCCTGTAGTCGGGGGGGGCTTCCTTTCCTTTCTTTGGGGAATTTCGCCCGAGCTACTTTGATTTAGTGGTTCCCTCTCCTAGGGGATAGGGGGATAGCTGGATTATTAGACTACCTTTCCGAGTGTGAAATCGTGAGTAAAGCTGATCCCAGAAGTTGGGCATTCGGACACCGCCGCCTTTCTCCGGATCTCTCTTTCCTGGCTAACTCCGCATGAACTATTTGCCTTTGGGGGAGTACAAGTCCACTGGCTTTCCTCATCCTGTCTGGGATGAATTCCCCCCACGTGAGTTAGTTTTTTGATTTGAAAAAGCGGATTGAAAACCGAGCTCTTGAAGGTTGCTATTTATCCTAAAGTGAGGACAAGCCCCCTTTCGTTTACCCGGATCCGGCTTTCCTGGGATACTCGGAGAAGAACGAGCGGATAGGCCCTGCAGTCTCCAGTTCTTGCTTCATAGCGGTGGATACTCAACCAAAGTGGAGTAACTTCATTATCAAGTTCAACTTCAGAGTCTCAGCCTTCTGTAGTGTACGACTCATAAGCTTCAGATTCCGACCCGTCTGTCGTTCCATAATCAGGGACCCAGGCCGTACGTCGGAAAGCTGATAGCCTCCCCTTCTTCTAATGCCTGCTTTTGTGCCTTCGTCAAGCCCCTTCCCATTTTTGAGTCCGACAGGATTTTCCAAGTCATAGCCCATTTTTTTCATTATCTTCTTAGCAATAAGGCCATAGTTGGAAAAGTCTGGCCTCCCTTCTGTAGCAATAGGCTCCACCTTCAAAGCATATGTTTAAGTTGCCCTGTTTTATATAATGGGGCCCCTGCCCCCAGTCATTGGTACCGCGAAGATAGCTCCTCCAGGTTTCTCAACTGACGAGTGGCACACCAGAGGTGGTAGTGGAAGACCTACGCCTACGCGCATTGCCTGTTTACCCTCTTGGGCCTCTTCTTCACTATCAGATGTGACGCTAATAGTGACCACATTAGATGAGCTTTTCCTATTTATAGCTGCCGGAATGACCAAAAGGGCTTAGAGCTCGGCGTTATAATAAATTCGGAAGGTCTGTTCCTTTTTCTTGTGGAAGGTGAAGGATCCTCCAAGGCCTTCCCAGCAGTGGATTGTAGGGCGTGTCGTTATAAATCACATAACACGTTATTTCAGACTTCAAGTCTGCCAACTGACACTTAAGGCGAATCTTACCAATCGCCCTTTGGGAGTCCGCATTGTATCCTTGGATGGTCATCTTAGTGTGACTTAATTTACTGGTAGGCATTCCCTGGTGAGCTAGAGCACGAAGAGGCATTCTAGTTATGGCGGACCCCCGGGTCTATCTGCACTCATGGTCACTTTGCCTCCCCAATGTACCCGGAAAGGTAGAGCGGCCTGTTATGTTTCATGTCACCCCCAAGTGCAACAGGTAGGTCGTCCTTTGAAAAGACTATGTTGGCGGCCTGGAACTCTCTGGTGTCCATACATTCCTCACACTCTTTAGGCTTCTTCCACCTCTGGATCCAGACAAGTCGCAAGCCTTTGGTTTGGCACTGATGTAGGGCGAGCGGCCGCAACAAGGAAAGAGATAGATAGATAATTCACGCTTGTACTTCGTTATTTCCTGCGGATTTATCGTCTCGTTACTTCTCTCTGATCGTGATTTCCCACGTGCCGTACCATACCGCTCAGGAAAACAAAGAAGAACCAGGCTAGGCTACTCCTGTTCCCCTTTCTGAATCAACTTGTCCTTGCGCTTAAAACTTGCGAGCGAGTGTCGATCGCTCCTTTGCCTGGGCAAGATCTGACGACTCCTGCCCAAAAATAGATTGGCGGGTTACGAATTCTGATTTGCTACTGCCAAAGAGGCCAGGAACGAGCTTCCGCTTTATCTAAAGAGAAAACCTATTCCTTTCTCTCTTCCTGATCAGCGGATTCAGAGTGATCAGGTGAAGCCCCCCTTCTCGTTGGCACGGATGAATCAGTTACATCTTGTTCCTACTACTACCGAGTAGAGGACATTTCATTCACAGACCTTGATCTTTAAGGTGAAAGTGGGCCTTAGCTGACTGACCTGATTTACCCGTTCTCGTTGGATGACCGGCCCATTCTTAGACTTGGTGAACTCCTGTCGCGATGAATTAAACTCCGTTCCATGCCCCGCTGCTTGTCAATCACATCGGAAAGTCGTTGGGTCGGCGGAGACCTCTTTCGGCAAAGAATTATACAACAAAGCCCGATTCGAATCATTATGCTCATAGGGTCCAATAGAAAACAGCACTACTGCTAGTAAGATAGCGATCCAGGCAAGCGCCAAAAAAGGGGGCACAAGCAAGCACAAGAATAAAAGCAGGCAAGGGCGTGTGAAGGTTGAAAAAAGAAAAGTGAAAGGGGCATAGAGCACAGCTTCGATTAATTTATGTGATTATTGAATCCCAACTTAACGAACAAAGGGAGGAAGTCGATCTTGTTGGTACGGTACCATTGACTAAACTAAACACCGAAAGAATATAGATTTCAAACAGCAAATCAATGCAATAAAGTGAGTTCAGGATTGATAATAGAGTGAATAGAAAGAGAAAAAACACATGGTTACGCTTTCGAAGCTAGCTAGCTTAAGTTAAGCCGTTGCGCGCAAGGGCGCTAAGAGCTGCATTCATTAAGACAGATTGAAAGTCTGTAGTTGACAAGAAAAATAGGCAATGAAAGGTATTCAAGTTACGTTGTCAGTCTACGGAAGCTTCGGCTTAGTCACAATCTACCTTCCCTCTTGTTTCAGAGGGTATGTTAGGAGTGAGTCACGAGTGAGGAAAGCTCTATCAAAGGTATAAGAGTGGACTTCTAACTAGTAGCTAGTCCCACGGTGCGGTAAACGACTGAACGATTGGTAATTTAGTTCAGGACTGGTAATTTCATCATAGACTAAGCATTGTGAAGAGCTCAACTTATTATAATGAATGCAATGATTCTGGGCAATTTCCGAACTCTAATGAGGAACGGAGAATCACCCATTAAAGCTGTGGAAGTAGGGATTGAAGCATTCATTAAAGCAAAGTAAACGATACACGTTGATTGCGCGGATAAGCTTTCTTTCCTTCTAACGAAGGCAAGCCGTTAGTCAAGAGGTTAGTTACCAGTTCTTCGTTCATAGGTACTCCCTTGCTCCACCTTTTCGGCCTAGTAACTCTCTCGCCTTATAGCTAGGAGTGTTCAATAAGAGTTGTGAGTGACTCTAAAAAGAGAACAAGCTGTCAAGAGTGAAGTCAACAGAGTCGGTATCAACACCTAAAGTCGGCAATCACTCTCTGTCCAAAGTTAGGAGTTCCGTTACTAGTCATCGACTCTTTGAGTCGGGAAGGACAGTGTAACCATCCCTCGTTAAGAGGGAAACTGCTTCTAATGCTATTTAACTGGGCAATTTCATTACTTGAATTAAGCGGTAAAATCTTTCTTAAAGCGGAAAGACAGATCGCTTCGCTTAAGCTCGGGCAAGGTAAGCAAGAGCGCGCGCTAAAGACGACAAAGGGAGGTAGGGAAGGAACAGATTCGATACTAAAGAGCAATAGGGCACTCCTAAGCGAAGAAGGCAGTGAGCTCGGTTCAGGAACTTGCCTGCATGAATGAATCTTTCGAGAAAGCACGGTGCTTTGTAAACCGTCTAACAAGTGTCTTGTGAAGTTAGCGACTATAGTTTCGTTTTCGGGATGACTTCCCTGCGTTAGAGGGAGTTATGAGTGACACTTTGCCGTCATCATAAGTATAGAAAAAGTTTGGGACTCAAAGTTTGCCCTCATGAGGCAGGGAAAAACTAACAAATGTGTCTTTTACGTAACTTGGATAGCTGAGTGGTCAATCCTGCACCAATCGTTGATGAGTTGTCTCGCTCGAAAGCTATGACCTGCCCCCCGAACTCGGTATCCATTCTGCCTGATGGTTCACTCCTCCGAAAGGCTATTGAAACAAGTCCTGATCCGAGACTTCTCTTAAGGGAAAACATTAAAAAAGGATTTCGAGCAGTGGCGTATTCTTTCTTTTTCTTTATTATGGCGCTTCCAAGTTGATGTTTTTTTTTAGCACGCGTGCCTCCGTCCCAAAAAAAGATGTATATTCCGGACATTCTGTCGTGGGTGCTACTAGAAAGAATTGTTATTCGACCGATTGATTTGCATTTAATTATGTAACAAAGAGGTGGATCAAAGGCCTCGTCTCTGTACCCTGCCGTAGAGGATGGGCCTTCAAGCGTACAAAATTATTGTTAAGAAAGATTGGATTAAGCTTAGTCGCTGCTCACGCCCCTATCACGTCAGGCTCGCCCTCTATTCGACGAGGAGTATCGGGAATAACGATGCAAGTTATGCGACTCCTACCGCCGCTGCCATAGACCAAGGTTTGAACAAGTCCAGTGGTTAACCCCGCGAGGGTCTCGACCGTTCTCAAACGAACTTCTAAGAATGACCGCTAAACATCAAAGATTGTATTTCATATAAAAATACATGTATGAACCAGAGCTAGGGGCCTTTTCCCTTTATCAATGGATTCCCTGGTGTTCAAGAAAGACCAAAAAAAGATCGACTTTCTGAAACTTTCGATGGCATTTTAAAAAGTAGAACCTTTGTACCGTGGATGTGACGTGCGAATGAACCTGATGATGCCGTTTTATTTAAGCAATTTTGGAACTCATAACTGGTAAGGACCAGGCAGATGCTCTCCGAAATGGGTTTGTTAAGCAAGCATCAAAAGTGGAATTCTGTTTTTGCTTATATATAATAATATATAATAAGTTTATTTAGAGAAATGGATGGAATAAGAATGGAATGAAACAAGCCAAGAAGGCAGGATTTAAAAAGACCTAATAAATAGGGTCATTCTTTTTGCTTTTTGAAAGACGTAGGGGCCTCGACGATTCTCATTTTGATTCCGAGACTCTCGATGGGCCCCTTTTTCCTTCCTCACCCTTCTGGGACTCTCTTCGCTTTCGACTAATTCTGCTCGGGAACCAGTCTTACACGCCACCTGTGGTTTCCGGGATGGTCGTTCTGCTTGGGACATGTCTGCTATGTCTCCAGCTTTATCCGGGCGAGGGCCCGAAGCAAGGCAAAAATCGAGCATCGAAGTGAGCATATAAGAAGAAGTGCTTAAAACTCAGTAAATGGGCGACCACCTTCAACATGAATGACTTTCTGGAAGCAGGCTATGCCGCCACACCTCCCCTGTGAAAGAGGGCTACGCAGCTGATTCGGTTAATCACATGTCAGAACAACCGCTAGGGATCTATTTGTCATTACCAAGACGGAGGCTTCGGGTCACCCTTTTTCTTCTTTCTTTGCTAAGCTCTTCCATTTTTGGAGTCTAATAAAAATTGATTTGTTTGAAAAGGTCTTTGTTTTGCTGCTTGTTCTTCTGTACGGCCATATGACAAGTCATTTGCGAACATTTCGGGAACCTTGTGTGGTCTTTTTTTTGTTCCAAACATCGCATTCAGTATTGCTGGTTTCTTTTTAAAAGAGCTAGCTCATTAGCTATGGGGCTTGTTGAAAGCATCTACTCGAGTGTCTCGATAAACGTACCAGTCATCTCAACATTCCAAATTCCTATGTTTCTAGCCAGCAGCCTATTACGTAAACAGCTTTGTCAACTAAGACATATATATTGGAAAACTCATCCTTTGGCCAGGTTCAGTAAAGAGAAAGAAAAGGATAAACCTTTGGTGATTAGTGAAGCTAACGATCGATATAAGCTCAAACAATGGTGGTGTAGTCGCTTTCCTATGCCCTCCCCTCCTTGGAGGAAGTGTGGCAAGATTGACCGATTCCTTAGAGTCATGAACGAGCTCCTGCTGGCTGGCTAACTTGAGTTCTTATAAAAGTAAAATAAGCCGATTGAAAGAACTTATGCCCGTAATGGATAGAAATAGAATTGGCTAACTCCACTCGTGGCTCCTTTATCTTCTTAATTTAAAGAAAACCTGTTTGGTTTTTCAAGTGAGCAGCTAGTTCACTACTATTGAATAGCAGGAAAAAGAGGGAAAACTCTTTAGTCAATCCTGACCTTGTATCCCTTCTTTCTAAGTAAGGGTACCGGTTAGCAAATAGCCTGGCATTGATTAAATTCAAGAACTTGAGGAAGGAAATTCTCCGATCTCAAAAACGAGGACTCTTTTGATCTTGGCTCTTTTCTGAGCGACTCTTACTGGCTCTTAGTTTAAGACTAAAGCCCCCATCTCCTCTGTATTCCAATTGCAAAACTAAAGCTGGTCTTAAGCCAGCGTTTAGTGCCTCCTGACTAAAGGATTCAATTCTTTTTTCTTACATTATCGTAAGCACAACAAAACTATTCCCTTCCTTAAGCTCGCCAGCATACCGTATTTAGAAAATAGTTAAAAACGAGTCGTCGGAGCCTAAAGCGCTTGTATCCACCTTCTGTTTATGGGGGCCCACAGACAGACGCGCGAAAAAGAGGCCTTCAAACGCACAACAATTTCAAATACAAATAAGGTCTATATACTACTGATGCCACCAGTAGAAAGAGAAAGAACCTCCTCGGGAAGTTGCCCGGTATCCGCACTAGTTCTCTTCTTAGTCTTTATTAAAGACACCGCTTGGCCACTTCTCACTCACGAAAGCCAAAAACATTGACATAACCCATTCCTCTAAGCATGAAATTCCCCAAATCTCGTTAGAGTCGCAGGCCAGGTTCTAGGCATCTTTTGCATCTAAATTGTCAATCTTTGAGGTATGATTGTACCTTTTGCAAATTATACACCGGGAATCGGAGTTACCGGAATGTTTCTGATTGTTGTTGTAGCCGGGCTTGTGACGAGCGAACAACTGTCTCTTTCAATGGCGCATATACCTTATCTTTTAAAGTCCAAACAGGAAATGGAAGAAACTGGATTCCCGGACATCCAAAATATTATCATAGAGGAGCCTTCATGGCGCTTGAAAGCCTTCCAACGGGACTCTCGCAAGAGAACACGCGTTAGGCAGCGAAGAAATATCCTTTCGGACTGGCTTCTTGCCTTCACACTATATTCAGTGGAAGCCCTAAGAAGATAATTCATCAGAAACATTTTCTCTTTCTGGTGCTGGAACTTATGAACTAGTAAGAGGGCTTATGAGCTATACCTTAAAGAGACCTATACAGGCTTTCGAAAACATCCGGATTGGCTATCGAATCAGACAAAACATTCGGGCTCTTTCCCAAACCCTAACTTTCACTATTGAACTATAAGGGTACTGGTAAGCTTTAAACTATGGCGTTTTTTATAGCTTTCAAATATTATGAACATTAACACGCGGCTAACCACTACAAAGACAGGTGGCAACCACATGTCCAACTCAAAACAATCTTATCTGACCTGAGGGGATCCACTTTTAAAAGAGCTGGGGCATACCCTTCCCCTGCTAATTTTATTTATGGTTTGATTATTGGCTTTAAATAAA
>JAREIK010004208.1:0-98693 GCA_029783825.1 Sapria himalayana | reverse complement strand
TTCAAAATATACTAATTTTTAATTTTTTTTCAAAAGTGAATACAATCTTTAGTTATAATAATCATTATATTTATATATCATATAAATTCAAAATAAACAATTTTATTGATTAATATTCTAATAATGATCAAAAAATAAATTAATAATCTATTATTAATAAGATAGATTTCAATTAAATAAAAGATAAGAATCTATTAAAATATAATTATAAAACCTAAAATGATTTAGAAGCTAATAAAAATATATTACTATATAATAATTTTTTATTTAGAAATTTTTTTTCTTTCAAAAAGTTTATCAATAATTTTTTGATGAAAAATAATATATATAAATTATATTTGTCTAACTCAATTTATTTTGTAATTAATATTTATATATAAATAAACAAATAAATATTTAAAATGAATATTAAATTTATAATAAAAAAAATAAGATTTATTATTTATTATTTAGGGATACCGGTTTAATTGAAATTATATCCGTCTCACTAATAATTTATTTAGTAATTAATATTTCTATAAAAATAAACTGATAAATAATTAAAATAAAAATTTAAAATTATACTGAATAAAAATTAAATGAGATTTAAGATTTACTATTATATATACCAGTTTAATGGTTTAAGTATTTAGTGGTTTTGTCAATAGGAGTTTAGTGATTTATGTTTTTAGGCTTTAGTGGTTTATAGGTTTTATATAAAAAAATAAAATAACAAAAAAATTTTTATAATTTATTATCATTTTCATAGGTTATAACCTTTGAAAATATAATAATATTTACAATTTTTTGAAATGTGAAAACAATATTTAGTTATAATAATATTAATTATTATATATCATATAAATTCAATATAACCAATTTTATTGATAGATAATATAATAATGATCAAAAATTAAATTAATAAACTATTAATAAAAAGATAGATATTAATTAAAAAATATTTACAAACCCCAAATTGATTCAAAATCAAAGTAAACTATATTACTGGATAATAATTTTTAAATTTTAAATTTTTACTTCTGTTATAAGCGTATATTTTTTTTATTAAAAATAAATTTATTAAATTATATTTGTCCCACTGATACTTTATTTTGTAATAAATATTTCAATAAAAATAAACTAATAAATAATTAAAATGAATAGTTAAAATTATAATAAATTGAAATAAAAATTAGATTTATTAATTATTAAGTAGTATATAAAAGATTAATGGTTTATGTATTTAGGCATTAAGGGGTTTAGGAGTTTACTGATTTAACTATGTATGCATTTAGTGGTTATAGTATTTATTTAATAAAAAAGATAAAAAAGTTAATTTTTTATTATTTTTTGATATTTCAAAGGTTATAACCTTTGAAAATATTATGATTGTAAATTTTTTTCAAAAGTGAATAAATATTTATTTATAATAATCATAATAATAGTATATCATATAAATTCAATATAATTAATTTTATTGATAGATATTCTAATAAATATAAAAAAAATCTATTATGAATAAGATTGATATTACTTAAAATATAATATCAAAACCTAAAATGATTCAAATGCAAAGCAAAATATATTACTTAATAATAATTATTTGTTTTTAAATTTTATTCTTTTTATAAGCATATTTATTTTTTAATGAAAAATAATTTTTTTAATTTATATTTTTAACTCATAATTTATTTTATAATTAATATATATATATATATATAACTAAACAATCAAAATGAATATTTTAAATTTTAATGAAAACAAATAAAAAAATGAGATTTATTAATTATTATTTAGGGTATACCCATTTAAACGATTATCTATATAGGGGTATCGAGATTTTGTAGTTTAGTGATTTATGTGTTTGGGCATTTAGTGATTTATAGGTTTTATTTAAACAATCAAATACTAAAAAAAATATTTTTTTTGTTTTTTCAAATGTTCAAAGGTTATAATCTTTGAAAATATAATAATTTTAATTTCTTTTCAAAAGTGAATACAATATTTAGTTATAATAATTATTAAATTTATATATCTTATAAATTAAATATAAATATTTTTATTGATAAATTTCTAATAATGATCAAAAAAAAAATTAAAAATCTATTATTAATAAGATAGATATCAATTAAAATATAATTACAAAACCTAAAATGATTCAGAAGAAAAGCAAAATATATTACAATATAATAATTTTTTGTTTTGAAATTTTTTTTTCTTTTAAAAAGTTTATCAATAATTTTTTGATGATAAATAATTTATATAAATTATATTTGTCTAACTCAATTAACTTTGTAATTAATATTTATATATAAATAAACAAATAAATAACTAAAATGAATATTTAAAATAATAATGAAAAAAAAATGAGATTTATTATTTATTATTTTGGGATACCGATTTTATTTTAAATTAGATCTGTCTCACTAATAATTTATTTTGTAATTAATATTTCTATAAAATAAATTGATAAATAATTAAAATAAAAATTTAAATTTATACTGAATAAAATTTAAATATAATAATATTTAAAATTTTTTGAAATTTTAATACAATATTTTGTTATAATAATATTAATATTATATATCATATAATTTATATTAAATAATTTTATTGATAGATTATATAATAATGATCAAAAATTAAATTTATAAACTATTAATTTTGAGATAGATATTAATTAAAAAATATTTACAAAACCCAAATTTATTCAAAATTAAAGTAACTTATATTAATTGATAATAATTTTTAATTTTTAAATTTATACTTCTTTTATAAGCATGTATTTTTATTAGATAATTAATATATTATTTAAATTATATTTGTCCCACTTATAATTTATTTTGTAAAAAATATTTCTAAATAAATACACTAATAAATAATTAAAATGAATATTTAAAAATATATTAAATATCAATAAAAAATAGATTTATTAATTATTTAGTAGTATTTAGCTGTTTAATGGTTTATGTATTTAGGAATTACGGGGTTTAGGAGTTTACTGATTTAACTTTATATGCATTTAGTATGGCTACTCACGGGACTCGAAGATTCGTGACCCGACAAAAAGTCTTGTCCCGAAAGAATCGGGACTGAGAAAAATCCATTGACTTTGATTTTTTCCGTCCCGTTCTATCACGTATTTTTTCTTTAGGGACAGTTACAAATCTTAAGCAATATCCATCCCGATAACCGTCCCATCCTAAAAAACCGATACTAGAACCACGAATATATAAATAAATAAATAAATATATATATATATATATAAAACATGAAGATGCCCCCAATTACGATACTGTCCATCCAGTTCTGACGCACCTATTGCTGTTCCGACGAGTTCCAGGCCACCTCTCACCATTTTAGCCATGTTCAGTTAGGTCCAGCCCTTGTCCATCGCACTACGGTTTGCCTCCACCGTGTCTCAGATGCCACCACCCTTTTGGTTTGTTTTTCTGACGAGAATTGAGTGATTAATTATTATTATGTGTCTCAGTCAGTTTTATTGAGTATTGGTTGTGGTGTTGTGGTTCGGCCGAATGAGTGGGCTGAATTTGTTACAGTCAGTTTTGTAGAGCTTGCTTGTTTGAAATATTAATATGTATTTATGCTTAACATATCATATTAATTAATGGCAATTTAGATGGCACAATCCAGCGGTAAACGAAAAATACAATAAATTGAAGATGATCACATCTCAAATGATCAAAGTACTAGTAAATCTCATCATCATCCTTTCACGAACCCGCTTATTGTTATAGCAGGTTCTTCAATTCCAATTATAAAAGAAAGTCAAAGTACATATGAACCTCAAGCTCATAAAAAGTATAAGTCTGCAATTTGGGAAACTTATGAGATATTAGTTGATTTAGAGGTAAATGAAACTGGCAGGGCAGCCTGTATATGGTGTAGGAAAGAATATTTGGCAAAAAGTGATCAAGATACTTCGGGTTTATTGAAATACTTCAGAGAGACTTGTAAAATATTTCCACACAAAAAAGAATTAATAGAAGCTCTCAAAGGTAAAGACAAGTCAAAATCTTTGTTGAGTTTCACTAAAGATACAAGTTCAGAGGATAACAAATTAACTTGTTAGAAATTTGATCTACATTTAGTTAGGGAGGCTTTGGTGAAAATGATCATAAAAGATGAATTGCCTTTTTGTTTTGTTGATAGGTATGAGTTTAAAGAGTTTTATAAAGTTAGTGTGCCTCAATTTAAAATTTCATCTAGGCGCTCTGTGTTGGGGGATTGTTTTTCTTTGTTTGTGAAGGAAAAGAAGAAATTATTTGATAGCATATCATCTCATTGTTGTAGAGTTTAATTGACTACCGACACTTGGACTAGCATTCAAAATTTGTCTTATATATGTTTGACTGTTCATTTAATTGATTCTCAATTAATATGCATAAAAGGCTTTAAACTTTTGTGTAATTAAAAGTCATTCTGTAGTTAATATTAAAAATGCTATTGAGTTTTGCATGAATGAATGGGGTTTGAAAAAGTTGATGTGCATTACTGTTGACAATGCATCAAATAATGATGTTGCAGTTGAACAATTGAAAAAAAGGCTTGTGAAGAAAAGTGTTGTACTTTTGAGAGGCAAGCATTTTCATATGAGATGTTGTGCTCATATCCTAAACATAATTGTGAGAAAGGGCATTGCAGTAGTTGAGGGTGCTATTCTAAAAATTAGAGGTGTGGTGAAATATGTGAGCAGTCCTAAAAGATTAGATATGTTTAAGTTGTGTTGAAGAAGCAAACTTGACATATGGATCTTCATTGCAATTAGATTGCCCTACAAGATGGAATTCAACTTATTTGATGCTAAAAACTGATATAAAATATCAAAAAGAATTTGATAAGTTGGAGGACAAAGACAAGAAGTTTTTGAAGGAGTTTGGTTCAAACGTTCCAACTGGAGAGACTGAACAAACACCAAAATTTTGGCTCGTTTCTTCAAAACTTTTTACGATGTAACTTGTAAATTTTCTTGTTCATAATATTCTACCTCTAGTGTTAATTTTCCTGAGATTATTCAATCTTTGAAAAAAATTGAGCTTTGTGAAAATAGTAGAGATACAATGGTGTCTGAAATGGGCATGAAAATGAGGCATAAATTCAATAAATATTGGGGTTCTCTTCAGTCAACAAATATTATGCTTTTTGTAGTAGTAGTGTTGGATCCTAGATATAAGCTCAAATATCACAAGGTTAAGTACAGTTAGCATTATGGAGAGGAATTGGCTAAAAATTTGGTGAAAAAGCTTATAAATGCTTTAAATGAGATGATGGATGATTATAAAGATTTAAATGAAAATGAATCAAAAGAAGATGATTTCTCTTCTACTGTGTTGAAGAAAAATAATGATTTCTTTGAAGGTGGTGATACTTATGTTGATGATTTTTTTGTTGAATTGGAGAAAGAACAAGAAGTTGCAGCTTTGGAAGAGTTGGATAGGTACTTGGGGGACAAACTTGAAAAAATAGAATTGATTTTGATCTTCTAAACTGGTGGAAAGTAAATGAGGTTAGGTATCCTTCTTTGGAAAATTTAACAAGGGATGTATTTGCTATCCAAGCATCTACTATGGCCTACAAATCTACATTTAGCACTGGGGGGAAAGAACTTTAGATAAAATTAGCAATTCTTTAACATCTATTACAACTAAAGTTCTCATATGTCTACAAGATTGGTTGAGAAGCTCAAACAAACCTATTGAAATTGAAGAATTAGTTCAAGACCTTGATGATAATGAATCATGTTAGTATACAAATCTTGTTAATTTTGCGTTAACTTTTACTTATTCTATTCAATCAATTTAATAAAAATATGGTTCAATTACAATTTTCACATGGGTGTCAAGATCCAAATATTCTTCCAACTATATTTGGCCGACTAAATTTGGAATGGGTGTATTAAATTTTATAAGGTAATATTTTGTTTTTTTATTACTCTTTCATCTTAGACATTTATGTTTACATGATTAACATATTTTCATCATTGGTTGTCCTTCTACAGTGGATGAAGAAACGAGAGGAGTTGTAGAAGAGATAATTAATTGGGTTTGGATTTTCATTGTTGTTTTGGGACGGACATTTGAAATGATTATTATCATGGTTGTTAGTAGTTGTATTTTTTTTGTTATATTAAGCTGCCTAATTTTAGCAATTACTTAAGTAGTAATTGCTGCTACCACTGTTTGTGGTCATCTTTAGCTATTCCTTAATATTTTAGGTAATTGTTTAAAAAATATACTATTGCTATTATGGTTAACTTTCACTCGGCTGAACAAAGCCAACTTGTTAAAAAACAAAGAACCAAATTAAGCACACAACTCGGTTCCGTTCTATTTAACATTTCTATCATTTTCTGCACATCAAAGCTTTTGAAGAAAATAAATTTAAAAAAAATGTTCGAACTCCGTTCCGTCCCCAAACCATTTTCTCCTACCCAAAATCCCCGATCTCCTTCCGGTCCCATCCAGATTTTTTCAACCTATGGGATGGGTCTGGATCTTCAAAAAAAATCTCCAAACTGTGAGAAGGGACTACAGATTTGTAATTCCCATCCCGTCCCGTCCCATGAGCAGCCCTAGCATTTAGTGGTTTATAGGTTTTATTTAAAAAATAAAATAACAAAAAATTTAATATAACCTTTGAAACTATAACAATTTTTAAATTTTTTTAAAATGTGAATACTATATTTAGTTATGATAATCTTAATAATTATATATCATGTAATTTCAATATAAACAATTATATTGATATATATTATAATAATGATCGTACAGAAGATTAATAAACAATTATTAATAAGATACATATTGTTTAAAATATATTTACAAAAACTAAATGATTCAAAATCAAAGTGAAATATTTTACTAAATATTAATTTTAAATTTTTGTATCCATTTATAAGCTTATATATTTTTTGATGAAAAATAAATTATTTAAATTATATTTGTCTCACTATTAATTTATTCTTTTAATTTATATTTCTATAAAAATAAACTAATAAATAATTAAAATGTATATATAAAATTATAATGAATACTAATAAAAATGAGATTTATGATTAATTATTTAGGGTATACCTATTTAATGGTTTAAGTTTATTATGGTTTTGTGGTTGATGAGTTTATTGATTTATATGTTTACACATTTAAGTTTTATTTATTGATTTATAGGTTTTATTTAATCAATGAAATAACTAAAAATTTATTTTTATGAATTTTCATGATTTTCAAAGATTATAACCTTTGAAAATATAATAATTTTTTAATAGTTCTAATATATGAATACAATACTTAGTTATATTAATCTTAATAATTATATTTGATTTAAATTCAATATTCGATATTTTATTAATATATATTATTTTGATGATCAAAAAATAAATTAATAAACTATTATTAATAAGACATATATAAATTAAAATATATTTGCAGAACCCAAAATAATTCAAAATCAAAGTAAATTATATTAATAAAAAAATTTTAAATTTTTGAAATTTTGTTTCTTTTTAAAAGCTTATATTTGTTTTCATAAAAAATAATTTATTTAAATTATATATGTCTCACTAATTATTTATTTTGTAATTAATATTTCTATAAAAATAAACTAAAATATGATTAAAATGAATATTTAAAATTATAATGAATACAAATAAAAATGAGATTTATTATTTATTATTTATTATTTATTATTTATTATTTAGGTTATATAGGTTTTATGGTTTAAGTATTTAGGGGGTTTTGGGGTTTAGGAGTCTAGAGATTTAAATGTTTAGGCATTTAGTGGTTTATAAGTTTTATTTAAATAATAAAATAATAAAAAAATTATTTTTGTTATTTTTTATCATTTTTGAAGGTTATAACCTTTGAAAATATAATAATTTTTAAAATTTTTTTAAATGTAAATATAATATTTAGTTATAATAATCTTAATAATTATAAGACATTTAAATTCAATATAAGTAATTTTATTGTTAGATATTATAAAATTGATCAAATAATAAATTAATAAACTATTCTTAATAAGATTGATAGCAATTAAAATATAATTGCAAAACCTATATATAATGATTCAAAATTAAAGTAAAATATATCACTAAATAATAATTTTTTGTTTTTAAATTTTTACTTATTTTTATATGCTTATATTTTTTTTTGATTAAAAATAAATTATTAAAATTATATTTGTCTCACTCATTATTTATTTTGTAATTAATATTTCTATAAAAATAAACCAATAAATAATTAAAATGAATATTTAAAATTATAATAAATACAAATTAAAATGGGATTTATGTTTTATTATATGTGGTATCTCGATTTAATAGTTTGATTATTTAGGAGTTTTGTTTTTTAGGAGTTGATCAATTTGTGTTTTTAGGTATTTAGTAGTTTATAGGTTTTATTTATATAATAAAATAACAAAAATAAATTTGTAATTTTTTTTAATTTTCATATGTTATAACATTTGAAAATATAATAATATTTAAAATTTTTTGAAATGTGAATACAATAATTAGTTATTTTAATATTAATAATTATATATCATATAAATTCAATATAAATAATTTTATTGATAGATAATATAATAATGATCAAAAATTAAATTAATAAACTTTTATTAATAATATAAATATAAATTAAAATATATTTACATAACAGAAAATGATTCAAAATCAAATAAAAATATATTACTAAATAATAATATTTAATTTTTAAAATTTTCCATCTTTTTATAAGCTTATATTTTTTTATTATTATAAATAAATTATATAAATAATATCTATCTCACTCGAAATTTATTTTGTTATTAATTTTTCTAAAAAAATAAATATAAATAATTAAAATGAATATTTAAAATTATAATAAATAGAAATAAAAATGAGATTTATTATTTATTAAGTAGAATACTACTGTTATAAGGTTTATGTATTTAGGGGTTTCGGGTTTTATGAGCTCCTGATTTAAGGAAGTAAACATTTAGTGGTCTATAGGTTTATTTAAAAAAGAAATAAAAAAAATTTATTTTTTGTATTTTTTCTCATTTTTTAAGATTATAAACTTTGAAAATATAATAATTTTTAAATTTTTTTCAAAAGTGAATACAATATTTATTTATAATAATCATAATAATTATATATCATATAAATTCAATATAAATAATTTTATTGATAGATATTTTAATAATTATCAAAAAATAAATTAAAAATCTATTATGAATAAGATTGATATTACTTAAAATATAATATCAAAACCTAAAATGATTCAAAAACAAAGTAAAATATATTACTTAAAAATAATTATTTGTTTTTATATTTTTATTCTTTTTATAAGCTTATGTATTTTTTGATGAAAAATTATTTTTATAAATTATATTTTAAACTCATAATTTATTTTATAATTAATATATATATATATATATATAACTTAACAATCAAATTAATTTTTTAAATTATATTGAAAACAAATAAAAATGAGATTTATTAATTATTATTTAGGGTATACCGGTTTAAAGGATTATCTATATAGGGGTATCTGAATTTTGTAGTTTAGTGATTTAAGTGTTTAGGCATTTAGTGATTTATGGTTTTATTTAAACAATGAAATAACAAAAAAAATATTTTTTTTTCTTTTTTCACATGTTCAAAGGTTAATCTTTGAAAATATAAACTTTTAAAAATTTTTTCAAAAGTGAATACAATATTTAGTTATAATAATTATTAAATTTATATATCATATAAATTCAATATAAATAGTCTTTTTGATAAATATTCTAATAATTATCAAAAATTAAATTAATGATATATTATTAATAAGTTAGATATCAATTAAAATATAATTACAAAACCTAAAATGATTTACAAACAAAGCAAAATATATTACTATATAATATTTTATGTATTTAATTTTTTTCTTCTTTTATTAAGTTTCTCAATATTTTTTTGTTGAAAAATAATTTATATAAATTATATTTATATAACTTATAATTTATTTTGTAATTAATATTTATATAAAAATAAACAAATAAATAATTAAAATGAATATTTAAAATTATAATGAAAAAAATAAAAATTAGATTTATTATTTATTATTTAGGATATACATGTTTAAAAAATTTATCTATTTAGGGTTTTCGAGATTTAGAAGTTATTGATTTATGTATTTATGCATTTAATGGTTTATAGGTTTTATTCAAACAATGAAATAACAAAAAATTTATTTTTGATATTTTTTCAAATTTTCAAAGGTTATGACATTTGAAAATATAATAATTTTAAAAATTTTTAAAAATGTGAATACAATATTTAGTAATAAAAAATATTATAACTATATATAATATAATCTAAATATAAATAATTTTATTGATAGATATTATATCAATAATCAAAAAATAAATTAATAAACAATTATTAATATGATAGATATAAATTAAAATATAATTAAAAAACCTAAAATGATTCAAAATCAATAATTTATTACTAAATAATAATTTTTTTTAGTCTTTGCACCATTTTATAAGCTTATATGTTTTTTTGATGAAAAATATATTATTTAAATTATATTTGTATCACTCATAATTTATTTTGTAATTATTATTTCTATAAATTATTTAAATTATATTTAAGGTTTACGAGTTTAAAGGCTTAAGTATTTAGGGGCTTCGGGGTCTAGGAGTTTAGATATTTATGTATTTAGGCATTAAATGGTTTATAAGTTTTATTTAAACAATGATATAACAAAAAATTTATTTTTGTTATTTTCTGATTTTTGAAGGTTATAAACTTTGAAAATATATCAATTTTTAAATTTTTTTTATATGTGAATACTATATTTAGTTATGATAATCTTAATAATTATATATCATGTTAATTAAATATAAACAATTATATTGAAATATATTATAATTATCATCATATAATAAATTAATAAACTATTATTAATAAGATAGATATTATTTAAAATATATTTGCAAAACATAAATTTATTCAAAATCAAAGTAAAATATTAACAAAATAATACTTTCGTTGATGTTTTGATCCTTTTTATAAGTTTATATTTTTTGTTATTAAAAGTAAATTATTTAAATTATATATGTCTTCCTCATCATAAATTTATAATTTATAATTCTATAAAAATAAACTAATAAATAATAAAAATGAATATTTAAAATTATAAAGAATACAAATAAAATAGAGATTTATTATTTATTATTTATTATTTAGGATATACTAGTTTAATGGTTTAAGTATTTAGGTGTTTTGGGGTTTTGTAATTTAAGTGTTTAGGACTTTAGTGATTTTAGTTTTAATTTAAAGAATGAAAATATAAAAAATTTAAATTTTGGATTTTTTATAATTTTTGAAGGTTATAACCTTTGAAATTATAATAATTTTTAATTTTCTTTAAATGTGAATATAATATTCAGTAATAATAATCTTTATAATTATATATAATGTAAACTCAATATAAATAAATTTATTAATAGATATTATAATAATTATCAATAAAAAATTAATAAACTAGTATTAATAAGAATGATATAAATTAAAATATAATTGCAAAATCTAAAATGATTCAAAATAAAAACAAAATATATTATTAAATAATAAATTTTTCTTTTTAAAAATTTGCCTATTTTTTTAAGGATATATTTTTTTTTGATGAAAAATAAATTATTTAAATTAGATATGTCTCACTAATAATTTATTTTCTAATTAATAATTCTATAAAAATAAACTGATAAATAATTAAAATAAAAATTTAAAATTATACTTAATAAAAATTAAATTGAGATTTATGATTTTTTATTAATGTACACATGTTTAATAGTTTAAGTATTTAAAGGTTTTGTCGTTTAAGAGTTTAGTAATTTATGTTTTTAGGCATTTAGTCATTTATAGGTTTTATTTAAACAATAAAATAACAAAAAAAAATTGTAATTTTTTCTCATTTTCATATGTTATAACCTTTTAAAATATATTAATATTTAAAATTTTTTGAAATTTAAATACAATATTTTGTTATAATAATATTAATAATTATATATCATATAAATTTAATATAAATAATTTTATTGATAGATATTATATTAATGATTAAAAATTAAATTTATAAACTAATAAAATTAAGATAGATATTAATAAAAAAATTTTTAAAAAACCCAAATTGATTCAAAATTAAAGTAACTTATATTACTTGAAAATAATTTTTAATATTTAAATTTAGACATCTTTTATATGCATATATTTTTATTAGATAAATAATATATTATTTAAATTATATATGTCTCACTCCAATTTATTTTTTAATAAATATTTCTAAATAAATAAACTAATAAATAATTAAAATGAATATTTAAAATTATAATAAATAGAAATAAAAAATAGATTTATTAATTATTAAAAAGTATTTACGAGTTTAATGGTTTATGTATTTAGGAATTACGAGGTTTAGAAGTTTACTGATTTAACTTTATATGCATTTAGTAGGTCTGTTCATGTGACTCGGAGATTCGCTACCCAACCCTAAGTATAGTCCCGAAAGAATAGAGACTAAGAAAAATCCGTTGACTATGACTTTTCCCGTCCTATTCTGTTACGTATTTTATCTTTTGATAGGGTTCCGGATCTTAAGGAATATCCATCCTGAGAACCATCTCGTCCTAAAAAACTGATACTAGAACCAGGAATATATATTATTTTATATATATATAACATGAAGATGCCACCAATTCCGCTACTCCCCATCCAATTCTGACGCACCTATTGCTGTTCTGACGAGTTCCAGGCCACCTCTTGTTGTTCCAGCCATCTTTAGTTAGGTCAATCCATTGTTCGTCACACTTCTAGTTGCCTCCACCGTGTCCCAGATTACACCAGCCTTTTGGTTTGATTTTTTGATGAGAATTGAGTGATTAATTATTATTATCATTATGTGTCTCAGTTAGTTTTGTTGAGTATTGGTTGTGGTGTTGGGGTTGGGCCGAATGAGTGGGCTGAATGTGTTACAGTCAGTTTTGTAGAGCTTGCTTGTTTGAAATATTTATATGTATTTATGCTTAACATATCATATTAATTAATGGCAACGCATATGGCACAATCCAGCTTTAAATGAAAAATACAATAAATTGAAGATGATAATATCTCAAATGATTAAAGTACTGGTAAATCCAATCATCATCCTTTCAAGAACCCTCCTATTGTTACGGCAGGTTCTTCTATTCGAATTGTAAAATAAAGTCAAGGTACATCTGAACCTCAAGCTCATAAAAATTATAAGTCTGCTTTTTGGGAAACTTATGAGATATTAGTTGATTTAGAGGGAAATGAAGGTGGTATGGAAACTTGTATATTGTGTCGGAAAGAATATTTGGTAAAAAGTGATCAAGGTATTTCGGGTTTATGAAAATACTTGATAGAGACGTGTAGGAAATTTCCGCACAAAAAAGAATTAATAGAAGCTCACAAAGGTAAAGACAAGTCACAATCTTTGTTGATTTTCACTAAATGTACTAGTTCAGAGGATAACAAATTAACTTATTGGCAATTTGATAAACAACTAGTTACGGAGGCTTTGGTGAAAATGATCATAAAAGATGAATTGCCTTTTTGTTTTGTTGAGAGGGATGAGTTCAAAAAGTTTTGTGAAGTTAGTGTGCCTCAATTTAAAATTCAATCTAGGCACTCTACACTGAGGGATTGGTTTTCTTTATTTGTGAATGAAAAGAAGAAATCATTTGATAGCATATCATCTCATTGTTGTAGAGTTTCATTCACTACCGACACTTGGACTAGCATTCAAAATTTGTCTTATATATGTTTGACTGTTCATTTCATTGATTCTCAATGGAATATGCATAAAAAGCTTTTGAACTTTTGTGTAATTAAAAGTTATACTGGAGTTAATATTAGAAATGCTATTGAGTCTTGCATGAATGAATGGGGTTTGAAAAAGTTGATGTGCATTACAATTGACAATGCATCAAATAATGATGTTGGAGTTGAACAATTGAAAAAAAGGCTTGTGAAAAAAAGTGTTGTACCTTTGAGAGGCGAGCATTTTCATATGAGATGTTGTGCTCATATTCTAAACTTAATTGTTAGAGATGGCATTGCAGCAGTTGAGGGTGCTATTCAAAAAATTAAAGGTGTGGTGAAATATGTGAGGAGCAGTCTTAAAAGATTAGATATTTTTAAGTTATATGTAGAAGAAGCAAACTTGACATATGAATCTTCATTGCAATTAGATTATCCTATAAGATGGAATTCAACTTATTTGATGCTACAAACTGATATAAAATATCAAAAAGAATTTGATAAGTTGGCGGACAAAGACAAAAGGTTTTTGAAGGAGTTTGGTTCAAACATTCCAACTGAGAGAGACTGAACAAACGCCAAAATTTTGGCTCGTTTCTTGAAAACTTTTTATGAGATAACTTGTAAATTTTCGGCTCATAATATTCTACCTCTAGTGTTCATTTTCCTCAGATTATTCGAATTTTGAAAAAATTGAGCTTTGTGAAAATAGTAGAGATACAATGCTGTCTGAAATGGGTATGAAAATGAGGAATAAATTCAAAAAATATTATGGTTGTCTTTAGTCAACAAATATTATGCTTTTTGTAGAAGTAGTGTTTGATCCTAGATATAAGCTCAAATATCTCAAGGGTAAGTACACTTAGCATTATGGAGAGGAATTGGCTACAAATTTGGTGAAAAAGCTTATAAATGTTTTAAATGAGATGATGAATGATTATAAAGATTTAAATGAAGATGAATCAAAAGAAGATAATTTCTCTTCTACTGTGTTGAAGAAAAATGATGATTTCTTTGATGGTAGTAATAGTTATGTTGATGATTTTTTTTTTGAATTGGAGAATGAACAAGAAGTTACAGCTTTGGAAGAGTTGGATAAATACTTTGTGGACAAGTTTGAAAAAAATAGAATTGATTTTGATCTTCTAAACTGGTGGAAGGTAAATGAGATTAGGTATCCTTCTTTGGCAAATGTAGCAAGGGATGTATTTGCTATCCAAGCATCTACTGTGGCCTACGAATCTACATTTATCACTGGGGGGAGAACTTTAGATAAATTTAGGAGTTCTTTAACACCTATTACAGCGGAAGTTCTCATATGTCTACATGATTGGTTGAGAAGCTCAAACAAACCTATTGAAATTGAAGAATTAGTTCAAGACCTTTATGATAATGAATTAGGTTAGTATAAAAATCTCGTAAATTTTAATTTCACTTTTACTTATTTTATTCATTCAATTTAATAAAAATATTGTTCAATTATAATTTTCAGAGGGGTCACAAGATCCAAATATTTTGTTTTTTTATTACTCTTTCATCTTAGAAATTTATGTCTACATGATTAACACGTTTTCATCATTGGTTGTCCTTCTACAGTGGAGGAAGAAACGGGAGGAGTTGTAGAAGAGATAATTAATTGGGGTTGGATTTTCGTTGCTGTTCAGGGACAGACCTTTGAAATGATTATTATCATGGTGTTATTAGTTGTATTTTTTTTGTTAAATTAAGCTGCCTAATTTTAGCAATTACTTAAGTAGTAATTGCTGCTACCAATGTTTGTGTTCATCTTTAGCTTTTCCTTAATATTTTAAGTAATTGTTTAAAAAATGTAGTATTGCTATTATGGTTAACTTTCACTCGGCTGAACAAAGCCAACTTGTGAAAAAACAAAGAACCAAATTAAGCACACAACTCGGTCACGTTCAATTTAAAATTTTTATCCTTTTCTACACATCATAGCTTTTGACAAGGTAATGGAACTCGTTTGCGGTATTCAGCCTATTTACAAAACAAAATTGGCCCAATTTGAGTTTGAAAGATACATAACTAAGGAATTATAAATGGTACAACAAAAGATTTCGACATGAACTAACTTGGCCGGTATGAAAAATATAAATTGAAAAAAATGTCGAACTCCGTTCCGTCCCGAAACCTTTTTCTCCCACCCAAAATCCCCGATCTACATCTCGTCCAGTCCTGATATTTCAACCTATGGGATGGGTTTGGATCTTCAAAAAAAAATCTTCTGACTGTGGGAAGGCAGTGGAGATATGTAATCCCCATTCAGTCTAGTCCCATGTGCACACCTAGCAATTAGTGGTTTATAGGTTTTATTTAAAAAATAAAATAACAAAAAAATTATTTTTATTATTTTCAAAGGTTATAACCTTTGAAAATATAATAATTTTTAAATTTTTTTCAAATGTGAATACATATTTAGTTATACTAATCATTATATTTAAATATTATATAAATTCAATATAAACAATTTTATTGATAAATATTCTAATAATAATCAAAAAATAAATTAATAATCCATTAATAATAAGGTAGATATTAATTAAAATATAATTACAAAACTTAAAATGATTAAGAAGCAAAAAAATATATATTACTATATAATAATTTTTTGTTTTTGAATTTTTTCTTCTTTTAAAAAGTTCATCTATATTTTTTTATTAAAAATAATTTATATAAATTATATTTGTCTAACTCATAATTTATTTTGTAATTAATATTTATATATAAATAAACAAATAAATAATTAAAATGAATATTTAAAATTATAATGAAATAAAAATGAGATTTATTATTTATTATTTATTATTTAGGGATACTAGTTTAATTTAAATTAGATCCATCTCACTACTAATTTATTTTTTAATTAATATTTCTATAAAAATAAACTGATAAATAATTAAAATAAAAATTTAAAATTATACTGAATAAAAATTAAAATGAGATTTAAGATTTATTATTAATGTATACCAGTTTAATAGTTTAAGTATTTAGAGGTTTTGTCGTTAGAAGTTTAGCGATTTATGTTTTTAGGCTTTTAGTGATTTATAGGTTTTATATAAAAAAATAAAATAACAAAAAAAATTTGAATAATTTGTTATCATTTTTATAGGTTATAACCTTTGAAAATATAATAATATTTACAATTTTTTGAAATATGAATATTATATTTAGTTTTAATAATATCAATAATTATATATCATATAAATTCAATATAAACAATTTTATTGATAGATAATATAATAATGATAAAAAATTAAATTAATAAACTATTAATAAAAAGATAGATATTAATTAAAAAATATTTACAAAACCCAAATTGATTCAAAATTAAAGTAAAATATATTACTGGATAATAATTTTTAATTTTTAAATTTCTACTACTTTTATAAGCGTAAATTTTTTTTATTAAAACTAAATTAATTAACTTATATTTGTCGCACTCATACTTTATTTTGTAATAAATATTTCTATAAAAATAAACTAATAAATAATTAAAATGAATATTTAAAATTATAATAAATAGAAATAAAAATTAGATTTATTTATTATTAAGTAGTATATAGTAGTTTAGGAGTTTACTGATTTAACTACGTATGCATTTAGTGGATTATAGGTTTTATTTAAGAAAAAAAATAAAAAAAATTATTTTTATTATTTTTTGATATTTTCAAAGGTTATAACCTTTGAAAATATAATAATTTTTAAATTTTTTTCAAAAGTGAATAAATATTTATTTATAATAATCATAATAAGTATATATCATATAAATTCAATATAAACAATTTATTGATAATTATCCTAATAATTATGAAAAAATAAATTAAAAATCTATTATGAATAAGATTGATATTACTTAAAATATGATATCAAAATATAAAATGATTCAAAAGCAAAGCAAATTATATTACTTAATATTAATTATTAGTTATTTAATTTTAAATCTTTTTATAAGCTTATTTATTCTTTGATCAAAAATAATTTTTATAAATTATATTTTTAACTCATAATTTATTTTATAATTAATATATATATATAAATAAAAACCAAAACAATCAAAATGAATTTTTTAAATTATAATGAAGATATATAAAAATGAGATTTATTAATTATTATTTAGTGTCAACCCGTTTAAATGATTATCTATATAGGGGTATCGGGATTTTGTAGTTTAGTGATTTAAGTTTTTAGGCATTTAGTGATTTATAGGTTTTATTTAAACAATGAAATAATAATAAAAAATATTTTTTTTTGTTTTTTCACATGTTCAAAGGTTATAATCTTTGAAAATATAATAATTTTTAGATTTTTTCTAAAAGTGAATACAATATTTAGTTATAATAATTATTAAATCTATATATCAAATAAATTAAATATAAATATTTTTATTGATAAATATTCTAATAATGATCAAAAAATAAATTAATAATCTATTATTAATTTTTAGATACAATTAAAATATAATTACAAAACCTAAAATGATTCATAAACAAAGTAAAATATATTACTATATAATAATTTTTTGTTTTTAAATTTTTTCTTCTTTTAATAAGTTTATCTATATTTTTTTGTTGAAAAATAATTTATATAAATTATATTTGTCTAACTTATAATTTATATTGTAATTAATATTTATATAAAAATAAACAAATAAATAATTAAAATGAATATTTAAAATTATAATGAAACAAATAAAAATGAGATTTATTATTTATTATTTAGGATATACCTGTTTAAAAAATTTATTATTTAGGGTTTTTCAAGATTTAAAAGTTATTGATTTAAATATTTAGGTATTTAACGATTTTATAGCTTATATTTAAACAATGAAATAACAAAAAATTTATTTTTGATATTTTTAAAAATTTTTAAATGTCTTAACATTTGAAAATATAATAATTTTAAAGTTTTTTAAAAATGTGAATACAGTATTTAGTAATAATAATTATTATAACTATATATAATATAAACTAAATATAAAGAATTTTATTGATAATATTATTTCAATTATCAAAAAAAAAATTAATAAACTATTATTAATATGATAGATATAAATTTAAATAAATTAAAAAACCTAAAATGATTCATAATCAAAGTAAAATTTAATACTAAATAATAATTTTTTTTAGTTTTTGCATCATTTTATCATCTTATATTTTTTTTTGTTGAAAAATATATTATTTAAATTATATTTGTCACTCAATTTATTTTGTAATTAATATTTCTATAAATTATGTAAATTATATTTTAGGGTTACGAGTTTAAAGGTTTAGGTATTTAGGGGCTTCGGGGTTTAGAAGTTTAGAGATTTATGTATACATGCATTTAATGGTTTATAAGTTTTATTTTAATAATGATATACCAAAAAATTTATTTTTGTTATTTTTTCTCAATTTTGAAGGTTATAACCTTTGAAAATATAACAATTTTTAAATTTTTTTTATATGTGAATACTATATTTAGTTATGATAATCTTAATAATAATATATCATGTTAATTCAATATAAACAATTATATTGATAGGTATTATATTAATGATCAAAAAATAAATTAATAAACTATTATTAATAAGATAGATATTTTTTTAAAATATATTTACAAAACATAAATTTATTCAAAATCAAAGTGATATATAATAGTAAATAATAATATTTTTGATGTTTTGCTTCTTTTTATAAGCTTATATTTTTTGTTATTTAAAAGTAAATTATTTAAATTATATTTGTCTTCCACATAATTTATTTTTAATTTATAATTCTATAAAAATAAACTAATAAATAATTAAAATGAATATTTAAAATTATAATGAATACAAATAAAATTGAGATTTATTATTTATTATTCAGGATATACTAGTTTAATGTTTTAAGTATTTAGGCATTTTGGGGTTTAGTGATTTAAGTGTTTAGGCCTTAAGTGATTTATAGTTTTTATTTAAAGAATGAAAGAAAATATTAAATTTTTTGATTATTTTTAATATTTTGAAGGAACCTTTGAAAATATAATAATTTTTAATTTTTTTAAATGTTAATATAATATTTAGTTATAATATTCTTAATAATTATAAATTATATAAACTCAATATAAATAATTTTATTAATAAATATTATAATAATGATCAATAAAAGATTAATAAACTATTATGAATAAAAATAATATAAACTAAAATATAATTGCAAAAACTAAAATTATTCAAAATAAAAATAAAATATATTACAAAATAATAAATTTTTGTTTTTAAAATTTTGCTTCTTTTTAAAAGTATATATTTTTTTTTTTATAAAAAATAAATTATTTAAAATAGATCAGTCTCACTAATAATTTATTTTGTAATTAATATTTCTATAAAAATAAACTGATAAATAACTAAAATAAAAATTTACAATCACACTTAATAAAAATTAAAATGTGATTTATGATTTATTATTAATGTATACAAATTTAATAGTTTAAGTATTTAGAAGTTTTGTCGTTTAGGAGTTTAGCAATGTATGTTTTTAGGCATTTAGTGGGTTATAGGTTTTATTTAAACAATAAAATAACTAAAAAAAATTTGCAATTTTTTATCATTTTATTAGGTTATAACCTTTGAAAATATAATAATATTTAAAAATTTTTAAATGTGAATACGATATTTTGTTATAATAATATAAGTAATTATATATGATATAAATTCAATATAAATAATTTTATTGATAGATATTATAATAATGATCAAAAATTAAATTAAAAAACTACTAATAATAAAATTGATATTAATTAAAAATTTTTACAAAACCCAAATTGATTCAAAATTAAAGTAAAATATATTTGGATAATAATTTTTAATTTTTAAATTTTTACTTCTTTTATAAGCGTATATATATTTTTTTTTGATTAAAAAAAAATTTCTTTAAATTATATTTGTCGCACTCATAATTTATTTTATAATAAATATTTCTATAAAAATTAACAAATATATAATTAAAAAGAATATTTAAAACTATAATAAATAAAAATTAAAATTAGATTTATTAATTATTATGTATTATATAGCAGTTTAATGGTTTATGTATTTAGGTAATACGGGGTTTAGGTGTTTACAGATTTAATTGTGTATGCATTTAGTGGTTTTATTTAAAAAATAAAATAACAAAACATTTATTTTTATTTTTTTTTGATATTTTGAAAGGTTATAACCTTTGAAAATATAATAATTTTTAAATATTTTTCAAAAGTGAATTCAATATTTAGATATAATAATCATTATATTTATATATCATATAAATTCAACATAAATAATTTTAGTGATAAATATTCTAATAATGATCAAAAAATAAATTAATAATCTATTATTAATAAGATAGAAATCAAATAAATATAATTACCAAACATAAAAAGATTCATAAGCAAAGCAAAATACATTATTATATAATAATTTTTTGTTTTCAATTTTTTTTTATTTTAAAAGTTTTATCTATATTTTTTTTATTATAAATAATTTACATAAATTATATTTGTCTAACTCATAATTTATTCGTTAATTAATATTTATATAAAAAGAAAATTTTAATAATTAAAATGAATATTTAAAATTATAATGAAAAAAAATGAGATTTATTTTTTATTATTTATTATTTAGGGTATACCAGTTTAAATTAAGTTATATCTATCTCACTAATAATTTATTTTGTAATTAAGATTGCTATAAAAATAAACTGATAAATAAATAAAATAAAAATTTAAAATTATACTGAATAAAAATTAAAATGAGATTTATGATTTATTATTAATTTATACCTATTTAAAGGTTTAAGTATTTTGAGGTTTTGTCGTTTAGGAATTTAGTGATTATGCTTTTAGGTATTTAGTGATTTATAGGTTTTATTTAAACAATAAAATAACAAAAAAAATTTGTAATTTTTTTTCATTTTCAAATGTTATAAGCTTTGAAAATTTAATAATATTTAAAATTTTTTGAAATTTTAATACAATATTTAGTTATAATTATTTTAATAATTCTATATCATATAAAACAAATATAAACAATTTTATTGATAGATAAAATTAAATTAATAAACTATTTATAATAAGATAAATATTAATTAAAAAATATTTACTAAACCCAAATTGATTCAAAATTAAAGTAAAATATATTAGTTGATAATAATTTTTAATTTTTAATAATACTTCTTTTATACTTCTTTTAAAAGCGTATATATTTTTTCTGATTAAAAATAAATTTTTTAAAGTATATCTGTCGCACTCATAATTTATTTTTTAATAAAAATTTCTAAAAAAATAAACTAATAGATAATTAAAATGAATATTTAAAATAATAATAAATTGAAATAAAAATTTGATTTATTAATTATTAAGTAGTATATAGCAGTTTAATGGTTTATGTATTATGGCATTAGGGGATTTAAAAGATTATTGATATAATAGTGTATGATTTTAGTGGTTTATAGGTTTTATTTAAAAAAAATAACAAAAAATTTATTTTTATTATTTTTTCATATTTCCAAAGGTTATAACCTTTGTAAATATAATAATTTTTAAATATTTTTCAAAAGTGAATTCAATATTTAGTTATAATAATCATTATATTTATATATCATATATATTCAATATAAACAATTTTATCGATAATTAATCTAGAAATGATCAAAAAATAAATTAATAAACAATTATTAATAAGATAGATATCAATTAAAATATAATTACAAAACCTAAAATGATTCAGAAGGAGAGCAAAATATATTCCTATATAATAATTTTTAGTTTTTAAATTTTTTATTATTTTTATAAGTTTATCTATATTTTTCGATAAAATATAATTTAAATAAATTATAATTATCTAACTCATAAATTATTTTGTAATTAATATTTATATAAAAATAAACGTATAAATAATTAAAATGAATATTTTAAATTATAATGAAAAAAATAATATTGAGATTTATTATTTATTATTTAGGGTATACTCGTTTAAAAAGATTATCTTTTTAAAATTTTACAGATTTAAAAGTTATTGATTTAAGTGTTTAGGCATTTAGTGGTTTATAGGATTAATCTAAACAATGAAATAACAAAAAAAATATTTTTTATATTTTCTCACATATTCAAAGGTTATAACCTTTGAAAATGTAATAATTTTAAAATTTTTTAAAAATGTAAATAAAATATTTTGTAATAATAATTATTATAATTATATATAATATAAACAAAATATAAAAAATTTTATAGATAGATATAAATTAAAATATAATTGCAAAACATAAAATTATTCAAAATCCAAGTAAAATTTATTACTATAAAAATAATTTTTGTTTTTTAGTTTTTGCTTCTTTTTATAAGCTTATATATATTTTTTGATGAAAAATAAATTATTTAAATTAACTTTGTATCACTCATAATTTATTTTGTAATTATTATTTTAATAAATTATTTAAATTATAATTAAAGTTTACGAGTTTAAAGGTTTAAGTATTTAGTGGCTTTTGTGTTAAGGAGATTAGAGATTTAAGTGTTTAGGGATTTAGTGGCTTATAAGTTTTAATTAAACAATGATATACCATAAAATTTATTTTTTTTATTTTTTCTAATTTTTGAAGGTTATATTTTTGAAAATATAATAATTTTTAAATTTTTTTCAAATGTAAATATAATATTTATCTATAATAATCTTCATGAATTTAAGTTATTTAAATTCAATATAAATAATTACATTGCTAGATATTATAATAATGAACAAAAAATAAATTAATAAACTATTATTAATAAAATAAATATTATTTAAAAAGTATTTGCAAAAACAAAAAATTTAATTTTTTGATTTTTTTAGTTTTTGAAGGTTATAACCTTTGAAAATATAATAATTTTTAATTTTTTTCTAAATGTGAATATAATATTTTGTTATAATAATCTTAATAATTATATATAATGTAAACTCAATATAAATATGTTTATTGATAGATATTATAATAATGATCAATAAATAAATTAATAAAATTGTATTTATAAGAATGATATAAATTAAAATATAATTGTAAAATTAAAAATGATTCAAAATCAAACTAAGATATATTACTAAATAATAATTATTTATTTTTAAAAATTCCCCTTTTTTATCAGCATTTTTTTAATGAAAAATAAATTATTTAAACTATATATGTCGCACTAATAATTTATTTTCTAATTAATATTTCTATAAAAATAAACTGATAAATAATTAAAATGAATATTTAAATTTATAATGAATATTAATAAAAATTAGATTTATTATTTATTATTTCGACTATACTAATTTAATTTTTTAAGTATTTATAGGCTTCGGGGTTTAGGAGTTTAGTCATTTTAGAATTTAGTCATTTAGTGGTTTAAAGGTTTTATATAAAAAATAAAATAACAAAAAATTTATTTTTGTTAATTTTTCTGATTTTTGAATGTTATAACATTTGAAAATATAATAATTTAGAATTTTTTTTGAAAAGTGAATATAATATGAAGTTATAATAATCATAATAATTATATATCATATAAATTCAATATAAACTATTTTATTGATATATATTATAATATGATCATAAAAAAGTAATAAAATTTTATTAATAATATAAATATTGTTTAAAATATATTTTCAAAACCTAAAATGATTTAAAATCAAAGTGAAATATTTTACGAAATATTATTTTTAATTTTTAATTTTTGTATCCATTTATAAGCCTATATATTTTTTGATGAAAAATAAAATATTTAAATTATATTTATCTCACTAATAATTTATTTTTTAATTTATATTTCTATAAAATTATACTAATTTATAATTAAAATGTATATTTAAAATTATAATGATTACTAATAAAATATGAGATTTATGATTTATTATTTAGGGTATAACTATTTAATTGTTTAAGTTTTTTGTGGTTTTGGGGTTAATGAGTTTATTGATTTATATGTTTTCACATTTATGTGTTTATAGGTTTTATTTAATCAATGAAATAACAAAAAATTTATTTTTATGAATTTTCGTGATTTTCAAATGTTGTAACCATTAAAAATAAGATAATTTTTTAATAGTTATAAAATATGAATACAATACTTAGTTATAATAATCTTAAAAATTATATTTGTTCTAAATTCAATATAAAAAAAATTATTAATATATATTATTATAATGATCAAAAAATAAAATAATAAACTATTATTAATAAGATAGATATTAATTAAAATATATTTTCATAAAACAAAATAATTCAAAATCAAAGTAAATTATATTACTAAATAAACTTTTAAATAAAAAAAATTTTGTTTATTTTTATAAGCTTATTTTTTTTCATAAAATATAATTTATTATAATTATATATGTCTCACTTTTTATTTAATTTGTAATTAATATTTCTATAAAAATAAACTAAAAAATAATTAAAATGAATATTTAAAATTATAATGAATATAAATAAAAATGAGATTTATTAGTTATTATTTATGTTATATAGGTTTAATGGTTTTAGTATTAGGGGGTTTTGCGGTTTAGGAATCTAGAGATTTAAATGTTTAGGCATTTAGTGGTTTATAAGTGTTATTTAAATACTAAAATTAAAAAAAATTTTGTGATTTTTTATCATTTTTGAAGATTATAACCTTTGAAAATATAATAATTTTTAAATTTTTTTCAAATGTAAATATAATATTTAATTATAATAATCTTAATAATTATAAGACAATTAAATTCAAATAAGAAATTTTATTGTTAAATATTATAAAATTGAACAAATAATAAATTAATAAACTATTCTTAATAAGATTGATAGCAATTAAAATATAATTGCAAAACCTATATATAATGATTAAAATCAAAGAAAAATATATTACTAAATAATAATTTTTTGTTTTTAAATTTTTACTTCTTTTTATAAGCTTATATTTTTTTTGATTAAAAATAAATATTAAAATTATAGTTGTCTCGCTCATTATTTATTTTGTGATTAATATTTCTATAAAAAATAAACTAATAAATAATTAAAATGAATATTTAAAATTATAATGAATACAAATTAAAATGAGATTTATGATTTATTATATGTGGTATACTGGATTAATGGTTTGATTATTTAGGAGTTTTGTCGTTTAGGAGTTTATCAATTTATGATTTTTGGTATTTAGTGGTTTATAGGTCTTATTTATATAATAAAAATAAAATTTTTTTTTTATATTTTTTCTAATTTTCAAAGGTTATAACATTTAAAAATTAAATAATTTATAAAATTTTTTGAAATGTGAATTCTAATGATAGATATTATATTAATCTTACTAATTATATATCATATAAATTCAATATAAACAATTTTAATGATTGATATTATAATAATGATCAAAAATTAAATTAATAAACTATTATTAATAATATAAATATTAATTAAAATATATTTACATAACACAAATGATTCAAAATCAAATCAAAAAATATTATTAAATAATAATATTTAATTTTTAAATTTGTCCTTCTTTTTATAATCGTATTTTTTTTTGATTAAAAATAAATTATTTAAATAATATTTGTATAAATCGAAATTTATTTTGTAATTAATTTTTCTAAATAAATAAACTATAAATAATTAAAATGAATATTTAAAATTATAATAAATAGAAATAAAAATGAGATTTATTATTTATTAAGTAGTATATAGATGTTAAGATGTTTATGTATTTAGGGGTTTCAGGGATTATGAGCATACTAATTTAAGTAAGTAAGCATTTAATGGTCTATAGGTTTTATTTAAAAAATAAAAAAACTAAAAATTTATTTTTATTCTTTTTTCTCATTTTTTAAGATTATAACCTTTGAAAATATAATAATTTTTAAATTTTTTTCAAAAGTGAATACAATATTTATTTATAATAATCATAATAATTATATATCATATAAATTCAATATAAATAATTTTATTGATAGATATTCTAAAAATTATCAAAAAAAAAATTAAAAATATATTATGAATAAGAATGATATTACTTAAAATATAATATCAAAAACTAAAATGATTCAAAGTCAATGCAAAATATATTACTAAATAATAATTATTTGTTTTTAAATTTTTATTCTTTTTATAAACTTATCAATTTTTTGATGAAAAATAATTTTTATAAATTATATTTGTAACTCATAATTTATTTTATAATTAATACATATATAAAAATAAAAAACTAAACAATCAAAATGAATTTTTTAAATTATAATGAAAACAAAAAAAATGAATTTTATTAATTATTATTTAGGGTATATCGATTTAAAGGATTATCTATATAGGGGTATCGGGATTTTGTAGTTTAGTGATTTAAATGCTTAGGCATTTAGTGGTGTATAGGTTTTATTTAAACAATAGAATAACAAAAAGAAAATATTTTTTTTATTTTTTCACATTTTCAAAGGTTATAACCTTTGAAAATATAATAATTATAAAATTTTTTTTAAATGTGAATACAATATTTAGTTATGAAAATCATTATATTTATATATCTTACAAATTCAATATAAATATTTTTATTGATAAATATTCTAATAATGATGAAAAAATAACTTAATAATCTATTATTAATAAGATAGATATAAATTAAAATATTTTTACAAAACCTAAAATGATTTAGAAGCAAAGCAAAATATATTACTATACAATAATTTTTTGTTTTGAATTTTTTTTTATTCTTTTAAAAAAGTTTATCTATAATTTTTTGATGAAAAATAATTTATTTAAATTATATTTGTGTAAGTCATAAATTATTTTGTAATTAATATTTATATAAAAATAAACAAATAAATAATTAAAATGAATATTTAAAATTATAATTAAAAAATGAGATTTATTATTTATTATTTAGGGTATACCAGTCTAATTTAATTAGATATGTCTTACTAATAATTTATTTTGTATTTATTATTTCTATAAAAATTAATTAAAAATTAATTAAAATAAAAATTTAAAATTATACTGAATAAAAATTAAAATGATATTTATGATTTATTATATTGTTTACTAGTTTAATGGTTTAAGTATTTAGAGGTTTTGTCCTTTAGGACTTTAGCGATTTAGGATTTTAGGCATTTAGTAGTTTACAGGTTTTATTTAATCAATAAAATAACAAAAAAAAATTTCATAATTTTTTCTCATTTTCATAGGTTATAACCTTTGAAAATATAATAATATTAAATTTTTTTAAATGTGAATACAATATTTATTTATAATAATATTAATAATTATATATGATATAAATTCAATATAAATAATTTTATTGATAGATATTATAATAATGATCAAATATTAAATTAATAAACTATTAATAATAAGATAGATATTAATTAAAAAATATTTACAAATCCCAAATTGATTCAAAATTAAAGTAAAATATATTACTGGATAATAATTTTTAATTTTTTAAATATTTACTTCTTTTATGAGCGTATATGTATTTTTTGATTAAAAATAAATTATTTAAATTATATTTGTCGCACTCATAATTTATTTTTTATAAATATTTCTATAAAAATAAACTAATAAATAATTAAAATGAATATTTAAAACTATAATAAATAAAAATTAATATTAGATTTATTAATTATTATGTATTATATAGCAGTTTAATGGTTTATGTATTTAGGTGTTTACTGATTTAATTGTGTATGCATTTAGTAGATTATAGGTTTTATTTAAAATATAAAAAAACAAAACATTAAATTTTATTATTTTTTGTTATTTTCAAAGGTTATAACCTTTGAAAATATAATAATTTTTTAATTTTTTTTCAAAAGTGAATTCAAAATTTAGTTATAATAATCAATATATTTATATATCATATAAATTCAACATAAACAATTTTAGTGATAAATATTCTAATAATAATCAAATAATAAATTAATAAAATTATTATTAATAAGATAGATATCAATTAAAATATAATTACAAAACAAAAAATGATTCATAAGCAAAGCAAAATATATTACTATATAATCATTTTTTGTTTTGAATTTTTTTTTATTTTAAAAAGTTTATCTATATTTTTTTGATTAAAAATAATTTTCATAAATTATATTTGTCTAACTCATAATTTATTTTTTAATTAATATTTATATAAAAATAAAAAATTAATAATTAAAATGAATATTTAAAAATATAATGAAAAAAATGAGATTATTATTTTTATTTAGGGTATATCGGTTTAATTTAAATTAGATCTGTCTCACTAATAATTTATTTTGTAAATAAAATTCTATAAAAATAAACTGATAAATAATTAAAATAAAAATTTAAAATTATACTGAATAAAAATTAAAATGAGATTTATGATTTATTATTAATGTATACCAGTTTAATGGTTTTGACATTTAATTTTTTAAAGATTATTGTTTTTAGGCATTTAGTATTTTATAGTTTTATTTAAACAATAAAATAACAAAAAAAATTGTAATATTTTCTCATTTTCAGAGGTTATAACCTCTGAAAATATAATAAAATTTAAGATTTTCTGAAATATGAATACAATATTTAGTTATAATAATATTAATAATTATATATAATATAAATTCAATATAAACAATTTTATTCATAGATATTATATTAATGATCAATAATTAAATTTATAAACAAATAATAATAAGATATATATTAATTAAAAAATATTTAGAAAACCCAAATTGATTCAAAAGTTAAGTAAAATATATTACTGAATAATAATTTTTAATTTTTAAATTTTAAATTTTACTTCTTTTATAAGCGTATATAACTTTTTTGATTAAAAATAAATTATTTAAATTATATTTGTCGCACTCATACATTAGTTTGTAATAAATATTTCTATAAAAATAAAATAATAAATAATTAAAATGAATATTTAAAATTATAATAAATAGAAAAAAAATTATATTTATTAATTATTATGTATTATATAGTGGTTTAATGCTTTATGTATTTAGGCATTATGCATTTTAAAAGTTTACTGAATTAATTGTGTATGAATTTAGTGGTTTATAAATTTTATTTTAAAAATAAAATAACATAAAATTTATTTTTAATTTTTTTTTGATATTTTCAAAGGTTATAACCTTTGAAAATATAATAATTTTTAAATTTTTTTCAAAAGTGAATTTCAATATTTAGTTATAATAATCATTATATTTATATTTCATATAAATTCAATATAAATAATTTATTGATAAATATTCTAATAATTATCAAAAAATAAAATAATAATCTATTATTAATAATATAGATATCAATTAAAATAATATTACAAAACCAAAAATAATTCAGAACCAAAGCAAAATATATTATTATATAATAATTTTTTATTTTGAACTTTTTTTTTCTTTTTAAAAGTTTATCTATATTTTTTTGATGAAAAATAATTTATATAAATTATATTTGTCTAACTCATAATTTATTTTGTAATTAATATTTTATATAAAAATAAACAAATAAAAATTAAACTGAATATTTAAAATTATAATTAAAAAAAAGATATTTATTCTTTATTATTTAGTGTATACCAGTTTAATTTAAATTATATCTGTCTTACCAATAATTTATTTTGTAATTAATATTTCTAAAAAAATAAACTGTTAAATAATTAAAATAAAAATTTTAATATTATACTGAATAAAAATTAAAATGAGATTTATGAATTATTATTAATGTATACTAGTTTAATGGTTTAAGTATTTAGAGGTTTTGTCATTTAGAAGTTTAGTGATTTATGTTTTAAGCATTTAGTGGTTTATAGGTTTTATTTAAACAATGAAATAACAAAAAAATTATTTTTGATATTTTTTTCACATTTTCAATGGTTATAACATTTGAAAATATAATAATTTTTAAATTTTTTCAAATATAAATATAATATTAAGTTATAATAATCTTAATAATTATAAGTCATTTAAATTCAATATAAATAATTACATTACTAGATATTATAATAATGATCAAAAAAAATTCAATAAACTATTATTAATAAGATAGATATTATTTAAAATATATTTGCAAAATCTAAATTTATTCAAAATCAAATAAAATATATTACTAAATAATAATTTTTTTTAATGTTTTGCTTTTTTTATAAGTTTATATTTTTGTTATTAAAAATAAATTATTTAAATTATATTTGTCTCACTCATAATTTATTTTGTATTTCATAATTCTATAATAATAAACTAATAAATAATTAAAATTAATATTTAAAATTATAATGAATACAAATAAAATTGAGATTTATTATTTATTATTAAGGTATAACCATGTTAAATGGTTTAAGTATTTAGGTGTTTTGTGGTTTAGAAGTTTAGTGATTTAATTGTTTAGACCTTTAGTGATTTATAGTTATAATTTTAAGAATGAAATAACAAAAAATTTAATTTTGTGATTTTTTTCAAATTTTTGAAGGTTATAACATTGGAAAATATAATAATTTTTAATTTTTTTTAAATGTGAATATAATATTTAGTTATAATAATCTTAATAATTTTATATAATGTAAACTAAATATAAATAATTTTATTAATAAATAATATAATAATGATCAAAAAATTAATTAATAAACTAGTTTTAATAAGAATGATCTAAATTAAAATATAATTTAAAATCTAAAATGATTCAAAATCAAAATAAGATATATTAATAAAGAATAATTTTTTATTTTTAAAATTTTGCTTCTTTTTCTGAACATATATATTTTTTCGATGAAAAATAAATTATTTAAATTATTTCTGTCTCACTAATAATTTATTTTTAATTAATAATTCTATAAAAATAAACTAATAAATAATTAAAATGAATAATTAAAATTATAATGAATACTAATAAAAATGAGAATTATGATTTATTATTTAGACTCTACTAATTTAATGTTTTGAGTATTTATGAGCTTCGGGGATTAGGAGTTTATTCATTTTTGTATTTAGTCATTTAGTGGTTTATAGGTTTTATTTAAAAAAATAAATAAAAAAAGTATTTTTGTTATTTTTTCTCATTTTTGAACGTACCTTTGAAAATATAATAATTTTTAATTTTTTTTTGAAAAGTGAATATAATACGAAGTCAATAATCATAATAATTAAATATCATATAAATTCAATATAAATTATTTTATTGGTATATATTATAATAATGATCATAAAAAAAATAATAAACAATTATTAAAAAGATAAATATTGTTTAAAATATATTTGCAAAACCTAAAATGATTCAAAATCAAAGTGAAATATTTTACGAAATATTAATTTTAAATTTTTAAATTTTTGTATCAATTTATATGCTTATATATTTTTTGATGAAAAAAGTTTTTTTTTTAATTATATTTGTATCACTAATAATTTGTTTTTTAATTTATATATCTATAAAAATAAACTAATAAATAATTATATTAATCTTACTAATTATATATCATATAAATTAAATATAAACAATATTAATGATAGATATTATAATAATGATCAAAAATTAAATTAACAAACTATATTCAAAAATCTAAATATTAATTAAAATATATTTACATAACACAAAATGATTCAAAATAAAATCAAAATATTTTACTAAATAATTATATTTAATTTTTAAATTTTTCCTTCTTTTTTTAAGCTTATATTTTTTTTGATTAAATATAAATTAGTTAAATATTATTTGTCTCAATCAAAATTTATTTTGAATTTAATTTTTTAACAAATTAAACTATAAATAATTAAAATGAATATTTAAAATTATAATAAATAGAAATATAAATGAGATTTATTATTTAATAAGTAAAATATAGCTATTAAAAGGTTTATGTATTTAGTGGTTTCGGGGATTATGAGCTTAATGATTTAAGTAAGTAATCATGTAATGATCTATAGGTTTTATTTAAAAAATAAAACAACAAAAAATTTATTTTTATTATTTTTTCTCATTTTTTAAGGTTATAACTTTTGAAAATATAATAATTTTTAAATTTTTTTCAAAAGTGAATACAATATTTATTTATAATAATCATAATAATTATATTTCATATAAATTCAATATAAACAATTTTATTGATAGATATTCTAATAATAATCAAAAAATAAATTAAAACTTTATTATGAAGAAGATTGATATTACTTAAAATATAATATCAAAACCGAAAATGATACAAAATCAAAGCAAAATATATTACTAAATAATAATTATTTGTTTTTTAAATTTTTATTCTTTTTATAAGCTTATCAATTTTTTAATGAAAAATAATTTTTATAAATTATATTTTTAACTCATAATTTATTTTATAATTAATACATATATAAAACTAAAAAACTGAACAATCACAATGAATTTTTTAAATTATAATGAAAACAAATAAAAATAAAATTTAATAATTATTATTTAGGGTATACCGATTTAAAGGATTATCTATATAGAGGTATCGAAATTTTGTACTTTAGTGATTTAACTACTTAGGCACTTAGTGGTGTCTAGGTTTTATTTAAACAATAGAATAACAAATAAAAAATATTTTTTTTTAATTTTTTCACATTTTCAAAGGTTATAACCTTTGAAAATATAATAATTATAAATTTTTTTTCAAATGTGAATACAATATTTAGTTATGATCATCATTATATTTATATATCTTATAAATTCAATATAAACATTTTTATTGATAAATATTCTAATAATGATGAAAAAATAACTTAATAATCTATTATTAATAAGATAGATATCAATTAAAATATATTTACAAAACCTAAAATGATTCAGGAGCAAAGCAAAATATATTACTATACAATAATTTTTTGTTTTGAATTTTTTTTTTCATTTAAAAAGTTTATCTATAATATTTTGATGAAAAATAATTTATTTAAATTATACTTGTGTAACTCATAAATTATTTTGTAATTAATATTTATATAAAAATAAACAAATAAATAAATAAAATGAATATTTAAAATTATAATTAAAAAATGAGATTTATTATTTATTATTTAGAGTATACCAGTCTAATTTAAATTAGGTCTGACTTACTAATAATTTCTATTGTATTTAATCTTTATATAAAAATAAACTAAAAATTAATTAAAATAAAATTTAAAATTATACTGAATAAAAATAATAAAACCTATAAACCACAAAATACCTAAATACTTAAATTATTAAACTCTTAAACCCTGATACTACTACACCACACACACATATCGATGGACCACAGTACACACGTGCACATATTCTTGTCCATTTTGGTGTAGCATTTAGAGGGGCTAGCAAGTCCTAGAAGCAGCAAGAAGTATGGGCCACCAGCTTGTAGAGGGCCCCACTAGCAAGCTGGGATGATAACATTCAGACAACTGACGAGACCAAGCAAAGTGGTCGGGAGTAAACCCAAGAGTAGGTAGGAGTGGGATCCCACTAGCCCTATCAGGCAGCATAGAGGGCCACCCAACTGTCGCCCAACAGGAGTAGCGGGTAATCCATTATTAATTGGATAGCCGGCAAAATCCAAAGCATCACCAAGCAGGGCAAGTAAGCAATGGAGTCCAGACCAGCTACACGAGAGCGAAAGATTCAAATTTGTAGTTTATGTTCGTAGTCTTATTTGTATTTTGGACTTTGTGTGCATCATGTACTTGTAGAGACGGATCATGACATACTCACACACACAATCTTGTCTATTCTCTATGTAGCATGAAATGAGGGCAATTGGACCCATGAGTATCTCTAAGTGGGGTCCACTAATGCATTTTGTAAATACACAGTAGGCGATGCTACTCTCTCGGGAGCAGAAAACCTATCTTCATAGCATTTTGTAATTTAACTTGTATTCTAGATTGGTTGTACGTGTAGATAATTAGACTATGAAATGGACCTCATTACACATGCACACTGATGCATGCATATTTTTTGATATTTTGTCGGTGCAACATACAGCCACTTCTTGGAGCTCGAGGAGGATGCATTCTAACCCAAGAGATACTCTTTTGAGGATCATTGGAGTAAAAGAATGTGGAATTCAGAGGTGAGAATGAATTGACAAAGTGCCGTAGATATGGATTTGTGGATTTATGGGTATTCAGTTTTACATGTATTCCATTGCATTGCAATGACATAGGCAAACTTTTGATGGTGCATGTCACACACCCACACAATCTTATATTTGCATAGTTTTAATATGGTTCATCATTCAGGTTCCTCCAAAAGGCTTGGACAAATTCGAATGGAAAGGACGTAGTGCGCATAATGATTCAATGGCAACTCTAAAATCCGGGAATGCCAGGTGATTTTAGTTGTATTCGTACGCTTGGAATTATTATGCATTATGTTTTTATGTATTTTATGCATGGAATCATTAAGGTGTATAGGATTTGGTGGGTCGGCCTAAATTAGTCAGCTTTTTAGTCTCTTGTAAGTTGTGTGCCTAAATGAAAAATAAAGTGTGTATTTTCCAAAAAAAAAAAAAAACAAAACAAACCATAAACCCTAAACTTTAAACCATAAACTTTAACCCTAACCCATAAACCCTAAATCCTAAATCTCATGTTTTGCACTTTTATAATCAAATGAATAAGTGTTAAATTTAAATTGAAATTCACAACTTTTAGGAATGTCATAGATTTATCTTTTTGTATATGTAACACAAAGTCATGACTCAAGGGGTGAGTTATGGATTCAATCTCTTTCTTGTTTTAGATTATTGTAGCATTGACAATGGTCATGATTGTATATTTTGTCTCTAGAACACAAAATCATATCGATGAGAATATGCTATAACTTGTCACTATGTTGAACATATTGTTATGGCACTAAGAATGATCATGAATACATATTTAATCACTATAATACTGGGTCACAGTATTGGATATGACCATAGCTTTGCATTTTATCTTTATTTTGCAAAGTCATTGCACTAGGAATGATTGTAACTTTGGACATTCCTCAAGAGCAAATGTCATGACCCTAGAAATAGTTAAAGCTCGAGTACTACTCTTTATAACTTTCTATAGCTAAAATTCTTGGGATTGGAAATATCACTATGGATTTTCCTTTGATTTGTGATTTCAAGTGTCAATATGCAAGACTAATATTTTGAGTAATGATTAAAACCTTTTATACATTTGAATATGATTCATTTACACCTTTTTGGATATTGTGAGCTTGTATACATAACTCATTTAATATAAAAAGAAAGAAATGATACTTTTCATATCCATGAGGATATAAAAAAAGGCTTAGACATGCCAATAAAATAAATTTCTTGCTTCTTGATTGAAAGAGAGCCCATATTTCTTGCCCTGCTCAAACCGCCCTGGTGCTAGTTTGTTCCAATAGTCTACAAGGTGGTTATTTTTTTAGAGGTGAACTATGTTTTAAAAAAATTGCTTTGAGTGTGTGCATGAGAGATATTATAGAAGAAATTACAATAATCAATATAAATAGCATCCTCAACAACTTGCTATTTCATTACATAGGGGTACAACTTTGGTTTAGTCTGTTAGCGTACATGAGTCAAATTTCCTTTGATAGCTCAGTGATTCAACATCAAATATGATGAGTACATAATACAGATAAAGTAAAAGCTCCTATTATTTTGGTTAGAGCTTTAGCAATCATTCTAGAGTTGAGAGAGGAACAAAATAAATTATTTTAATTATTAAGTATATTTTTAATTTTGATTTTAATTATTTATCAGTTTAATTTTATAGAAATATTAATTACAAAATAAATTATTAGCGAGACAAATCTAATTTAAATTAAACCGGTATATCCTAAATAATAAAGAATAAATCTCATTTTTTCATTTTAATTTTAAATATTCAAATTTAATTATTTATTTGTTTATTTTTATAAAATATTAATTACAAAATAAATTCTTAGTTATGCAAATATAATTTATAGAAATTATTTTTCATCAAAATAATATAGATAAACTTTTTAAAAGTAAAAAAAATTTCAAAACAAAAAATTATTATATAGTAATATATTTTGCTTTACTTCTGAATCATTTTAGGTTTTGTAATTATATTATAATTGATATCTATCTTATTAATAATAGATAATTAATTTATTTTTTGATTATTATTAGAATATTTATCAATAAAATAGTTTATATTGAATTTATATGATATATAAATATAATGATTATTATAACTAAATAGTTAATTCACTTTTGAAAAAAATTTAAAAATTATTATATTTTCTACGGTTATAACCTTTGAAAATATCAAAAAATAATAAAAATAAATTTTTTGTTTTTTTATTTTTTAAATAAAACCTATGAACTACTAAATGCATACAGAGTTAAATAAGTAAACTCGTAGATGATGTAATGCCTAAATACAGTAACCATTAAACCGATATATAATACATAATAAATAATAAATTTAATTTTTATTTCTATTTATTATAATTTTAAATATTGATTTTAATTATTTATTAGTTTATTTTTATAGAAATATTTATTACAAAATAAATTATGAGTGCTACAAATATAATTTAAATAATTTATTTTTAATTAAATAATATATATATATATATACACATATAAAAGAAGTACAAATTTCAAAATTTAAAATTATTTTCTAGTAATATATTTTACTTTAATTTTGTATCAATATGGGTTTTGTAAATATTTTTTAATTAATTTCTATCTTTTTATTAATAGTTTATTAATTTAATTTTTGATCATTATTATAATATCTATCAATAAAATTGTTTATATTGAATTTATATTATGTATGATTATTAATAATATTATAACTATATATTGTATTCACATTTCAGAAAATTTTAAATCTAAAAACCATTAAACAGGTATACATTAATAATAAATTATAAATCTCATTTTAATTTTTATTCTGTATAATTTTAAATATTTATTTTAATTATTTATCAGTTTATTTTTATAAAAATATTAATTACAAAATAAATTATCAGTGAGACAGATATAATTTAAATAATTTATATTTTATCAAAAAAATATAAGCTAATAAAAATAGGCACAATTTTAAAAACAAAAATTTATTATTTAGTAAAATATTTTATTTTGATTTTGTATCATTTTAGATTTTGCATATATATTTTAATTTATATCATTCTTTTTTATAATAGTTTATTAATGATTTATTGATCATTATTATAATAATGATTAATAAAGATATTTATATTGAGTTTACATTATATATAACTATTAAGATTATTATTATAACTAAATATTATATTCACATTTAAAAAAAAATTAAAAATTATTCTATTTTCAAAGGTTATAACCTTCAAAATTTTAAAAAAAAACAAAAAATTAAATTTTTTGTTTTTTCATTCTTAAAAAAAACTATAAATCACTAAAGGCATAAACACTTAAATCACTAAACCCCAAAACACCTAAATACCTAAACCATTAAAACAGTATATCCTGAATAATAAATAATAAATCTCACTTTTATTTGTATTCATTATAATTTTAAATAATCATTTTAATTACTTTTTATATTATTTTTATAGAATTATAAATTAAAAAATATATTATGAGAAAGAAAAATATAATTTAAATAATATACTTTTAAGAAGAAAAAATATAAACTTATAAAAAGAAGCAAAACATCAAAAACATTATTATTTAGTAATTTATTTTACTTTGATTTTGAATAAATTTAAGTGTTGCAAAAATATTTTAAATAATATCTAATTTTATTTATAATAGTTTATTATTTAATTTTGTTATCATTAATATAATATCTATCAATATAATTGTTTATATTGAATTTATATGAGATATTAGTATTATTATTATCATAACTAAATATAGTATTCACATTTAAAAAAAATTAAAAATTGGTATATTTTCATAGGTTATAACCTTCAAAAATGAGAAAAAATAACAAAAAATAAATTTTTTGTTATATCATTGTTTAAATAAAACTTATAAACCATTAAATACCTAAACACATAAATATCTAAACTCGTAAACCCCGAAGCCCCTAAATACTTAAACCTTTAAACTCGTAAACCTTAAATATAATTTAAATATTTTATTGAAATATTAATTACAAAATAAATTATCAGTGATACAAATATAATTTAAATAATTTATTTTTTATCAAAAAAATATATAATCTTATAAAATGAGGCAAAAACTAAAAAACAAAAATTATTATTTAGTAATAAATTTAATTTTATTTTTAATCATTTGAGTTTTTGTAATAAAATTTTAATTTATATCTATCATATTAATAATTGTTTATTAATTTATTTTTTGATAATTGATATAATATCTATCAATAAAATTGTTTATATTTAGTTTAAAATTTATATTGTTATAATAATTATTATTACTACATATTTTATTCATATTTTTTAAAAATTTTAAAATAATTATATTTTCAAATGTTATAATCTTTGAAAATTCGAAAAAATATTAAAAATAATTTATTTGCTATTTCATTGTTTAAATAAAACCTATAAACCACTAATAGCCTAAATACTTAAATGAATAACTTTCAAAATTTCGAAAACCCTAAAATGATAATTTTATTAATCAGATATATCCTAAATAATAAACAATAAATTCATTTTTATTTTTTAATTATAATTTAAAATATTCATTTTAATTATTTATTTGTTTATTTTTATATAAATATTAATTACAAAATAAATTATTAGTCAGACTATAATAATTTATATAAATTATTTTTCATCATAAAAAATTAGATAAACTTTATAAAAGAAAAAAAAATTAAAAACAAAAAATTATTATATAATAATATAATTTGCTTTGCTTCTGAATCATTATTGGTTTTATAATTATATTTTAATTGATATCTTTCTAATTAATAATAGATTATTAATTTATTTTTGATCATTATTAGAATATTTATCAATAAAATTGTTTATTTTGAATTTATATGATATATAAATATAATAATTATTATAACTAAAAATTGAATTTACTTTTGAAACAAATTTTATAATTATCATATTTTCAAAGGTTATAACCTTTGAAAATTTTAAAAAATAAAAAAAAATATTTTTTTTGATATTTCATTGTTTAAATAAAACCTATAAACCACTAAATGCCTAAACACTTAAATCAATAACTTCTATATCTCTAAAACCCTAAATAATAAATAATAATCCTTTTAAACTAGTAACCCTAAATAATAAATAATAAATCTCAATATTATTCTTTTAATTATAATTTTAAATATTCATTTTAATTATTTATTTGTTTATTTTTATATAAATATTAATTAAAAAATAAATTATGAGTTAGAAAAATATAATTTATATAAATTATTTTTCATTAAAATGAAAAATAATTTAATTTAAAAGAAAAAAAATTTTAAAAACAACAAATTATCATATAGTAATATATTTTGCTTTCTTCTGAATCATTTTCATATAGTTATATATTTTTCATCTAAATATTATAATTTAGTAAAGTATTTTGATTTGATTTTGAATCATTGTGTTATGTAAATATATTTTAATTATTATTTATATTATTAATAATTGTTTATTAATTTAATTTTTGATAATTATTATAATATCTATCATTATAATTATTATATTGAATTTATATGATATATAATTAGTAAGATTACTATAATTATACATAGTATTCACATTTCAAAAAATTTAAAAATTATTTTATTTTTAAATGTTATAACCTTTGAAAATCAGAAAAAATCTAAAATTTTTTTTTATTTTTATTATATAAATAAAACCTATAAACCACTAAATGGCTAAAAACATAAATTGATAAACTCCTAAACGAAAAAACTCCTAAATAATCAAACCATTAAACTGGTATACCACATATAATAAATCATAAATCTCATTTTAATTTGTATTCATTATAATTTTAAATATTCATTTTAATTATTTATTAGTTTATAATTTATAGAAATATTAATTACAAAATAAATAATGAGTTAGAAAAATATAATTTTAATAATTTATTTTTAATCAAAAAAAAATATAAGCTTATAAAAAGAAGCAAAAATTTAAAAACAAAAAAGTATTATTTAGTAATATATTTTACTTTGATTTTGAATCATTATATATAGGTTTTGCAATTATATTTTAATTGCTATCAATCTTATTAATAAAAGTTTATCAATTCATTATTTGATCATTTTTATAATATATAACAATAAAATTACTTATATTCAATTTAAATGTCTTATAATTATTAAGATTATTATAACTAAATATTATATTTACATTTGAAAAAAATTTAAAAATTAGTATAAGTTCAAAGGTTATAACCTTCAAAAATGATAAAAAATCACAATAATAATTTTTTTATTCTTTTATTATTTAAATAAAACTTATAAACCATTAAATGCCCAAATATTTAATTCTCTAGACTCCTAAACACCAAAATACCCTAATTACTTAAACTATTAAACTTATATAACCTAAATATTAAATAATAAATCTGATTTTTATTTGTATTCATTATAATTTTAAATATTCATTTTAATTATTTATTAGTTTATTTTTATAGAAATATTAATTACAAATTTAATAATGAGTGAAACATATATAATTTTAAAAAATAATTTTTAATGAAAAAAAAATAAACTTATAATATTAAACAAAATTTCAAAAATTTAAAATTTTATTTAGTAATATAATTTACTTTGATTTTGAATTATTTTGGTTTCTGCAAATATATTTTAATTAATATCAATCTGTTTAATAATAGTTTATTATTTTATTTTTTGTTCATAATAATAATATATATTAATAAATTTTTTTATATTGAATTTACAACAAATATAATTTTTAAGATTATTATAACTTAATATTGTATTCGTATTTTATAACTTTTAAAAAATTATTATATTTTTAAAGGTTATAACATTTGAAAATCACGAAAAATCATAAAAATAAATTTTTGTAATTTATTTGATTAAATAAAACCTATAAACAACTAATTTGTAAACATATAAATCAATAACGCATTAACCCCAAAACCACAAAAAACTTAAACAATTAAATAGTTATATCCTAAATAATAAATCATAAATCTCATTTTAATTAGTATTCATTATAATTTTCAATATAAAATTTAATTATTTATTAGTATAATTTTATAGACATATAAATTAAAAAATAAATTATTAGTTAGACAAATATAATTTAAATTTTTTAATTTTCATCAAAAAATATATAGGGTTATAAATGAATACAAAAATTTAAAAATTTAAAATTAATATTTCGTAAAAAATTTCACTTTGATTTTGAAACATTTTTAGGTTTTGAAAATATATTTTAAACAATATTTATATTATTAATAATTGTTTATTACTTTTTTATGATCATTATTATAATATATATCAATAAAATAGTTTATATCGAATTTATATGATATATAATTATTATGATTATATTAACTTCTTATTATATTCACTTTATAAAAAAAATTATGAATTATTATATTTTCAAAGGTTATAACATTCAAAAATGAGAAAAAAATAACAAAAAAATTTTTTTTGTTATTTTATTTTTTATATGAAACCTATAAACCACTAAATGACTAAATTCTAAAATGACTAAACTCCTAAACCCCGAAGCCTATAAATACTTAAAACATTAAATTAGTATAGTCCAAATAATAAATCATAAACTAATTTTTATTAGTATTCATTATAATTTTAAATATTCATTTTAATTATTTATCAGTTTATTTTTATAGAAATATTAATTACAAAATAAATTATAAGTGCGACATATATAGTTTAAATAATTTTTCTTTAAAAAAAATGCATATATAAAAGGCACATTTTTAAAAATAAATAATTATTATTATATAATATATCTTATTTTTATTTTGAATCACTTTAGATTCTACAATTATATTTTAATTTATATCATTCTTATTAATACGAGTTTATTAATTTATTTATTGATCATTATTATAATATCTATTAATAAAATTATTTATATTTAGTTTATATTAAATATAATTATTAAGATTATTATAACTAAATATTATATTCACATTTAAAAAATTTAAAATTATTATATTTTCAAAGGTTACAACCTTCAAAAATTAAAAAAATTCAAAAGATTAAATTTTTTGTTTTTTAATTCTTTAGATAATAACTATAAATCACTAAAGGTCTAAACACTTAAATCACTAAACTATTGAACCCAAAAACACCTAAATACTTAAACCAATAAACTGGTATATCTTGAATAATAAATAATAAATCTCAATTTTATTTATATTCATTATAATTTTAAATAATTATTTTAATTATTTATTAGTTTATTATTATAGAATTATAAATTACAAAATAAATTATGAGTAAGACAAATTAATTTAAATAATTTATTTATTATAACAAAAATATAAAGTTATAAAAAAAGTAAAAGATTATAAAAATTATTAATAAGTAATTTATTTTACTTTGATTTTGAATAAAATTGATTTTGCAAATATATTTTAATTAATATCTATCTTCTTAATAATAGTTTATTACATTTTTTTTGAACATTATTATAATATCTAGCAATGTAATTATTTACATAGAATTTAAATGACTTATAATTATTAAGATTATTAAAACTAAATATTATATTTACATTTGAAAAAAATTTAAAAATTATTATCTTTTCAAAGGTTAAACCTTCAAAAATTAAAAAAATAATAAAAATAAATTTTTTGTTATATCATTGTTTAAATAAAACTTATAAACCACGAAATGCCTAAACACTTAAACCTTTAAAGTCCTAAACACAAAAGCCCCTAAATACTTAAACCTTTAAAGTCCTAAACACAAAAGCCCCTAAATACTTAAACCTTTAAACAAGTAAACCTTAAATATAATTTAAATAATTTATTAAAATATTAAATACAAAATAAATTATGAGTGATACAAATATAATTTAAATAATTTATTTTTTATCAAAAAGAAATATAAACTTATAAAAAGAAGCAAAAACTAAAAAAAGAATTATTATTTAGTAATAAATTTTACTTGGATTTTGAATATTTATAGGTTTTGCAATTATATTTAAATTTATATCTATCATATTAATAATAACATATTAATTTATTTTTTGATAATTTATATCATATCTATCAATAAAATTGTTTATATTTAGTTTATATTATATATAATTATTAATATTATTAAAACTAAATATTGTATTCACATTTTAAAAAATTATAAATATTATTATATTTTCAAAGGTTATAACCTATGAAAATGATAACAAATTATTCAAATTTTTTTGTTATTTTATTTTTTTATATAAAACCTATAAACCACTAAAAGCCTAAAAACATAAATAACTAAACTCCTAACGATAAAACCTCTTAATACTTAAACTATTAAACTGGTATACATTAATAATAAATCTTAAATCACATTTTAATTTTTATTCAGTATAATTTTAAATTTTTATTTTAATTCTTTATCAGTTTATTTTTATAGAAATATTAATTATAAAATAAATTATTAGTGAGATTTATCAAATTTAAATTAAACACGTATCCCTAATTAATAAATAATAAATAATAAATAATAAATAATAAATAATAAATCTCATATTTTTTATTATAATTTTAAATATTCATTTTAATTATTTATTTGTTTATTTATATATAAATATTAATTACAAAATAAATTATGAGTTAAAAAAATATAATTTATATAAATTATTTTTCATCAAAAAAATATAGATAAACTTATTAAAAGAAAAAAAAAATTCAAAAACATAAAATTATTATATAGTAATTTATTTTTCTTTGCTTCTGAATCATTATAAGTTTTGTAATTATATTTTAATTAATATCTATCTTATTATTAATGAATTATTAATTTATTTTTTGATTATTATTAGAATATTAATCAATAAAATTGTTTATATTGAATTTATATAATATATAAATATAATGATTAGTATAACTAAATATTGTATTCACATTTGAAAAAAATTTATAAATTTTGATATTTTCAAAGGTTATAACCTTTGAAAATATCAAAAAATAATAAAAATAAATTTTTTGTTCTTTTATATTTTAAATATAACCTATAAACCATTCAAAGCTAGGGGTGCTCATGGGACGGGATGGGATGGGGAATTACAAGTCTTCAGTCCCTTCCCATAGTTCTAAATTTTTTTTGAAGATCCAGACCCATTCCATAGGTTGAAAATATCGAGAGGGGATGGGATGGAGATCAGGGATTTTGCGTAGGATAAAATGGTTCAGAGACGGAACAGAGTTCGGATATTTTTTTCAATTTATTTTCTTCAAACCGGCCAAGTTAGTTAATGTCGATAACTTTTGTTGTATCATTTATCATTCCTTAGTTATGTATTTTTCAAACTCAAATTGGGCCAATTTTGTTTTCTCAAATAGGCTAAATACCACAAACTGAGTTCCATTACCTTGTCAAAAGCTTTGATGTTTAGAAAAGGATAGAAATGTTAAATAGAACGGGACCGAGTTGTGTGCTTAATTTTGTTCTTTGTTTTTTCACAAGTTGGCTATGTTCAGCAGAGTGAAAGTTAACCATAATAGCAATACTACATTTTTTAGGCAATTACTTAAAATATTAAGGAACAGCTAAAGATGACCACAAATATTGGTAGCAGCAATTACTACTTAAGTAATTGCTAAAATTAAGCAGCCTAATATAACAAAAAAAATACAACTAATAACAACCATGATAATAATCATTTCAAAGGTTCGTCCCGGAATAGCAACGAAAATCCAAACCCAATTAATTATCTCTTCTATAACACCTCCCTTTTTTCCTCCACTGTAGAAGGACAACCAGAGATGAAAATGTGTTAATCATGTAGACATAAATTTATAAGATGAAAGAGTAATAAAAAAACAAAATATTACCTTATAAAATTTAATAAACCCATTCCAAATTTAGTAGGCCAACTATAGTTGGAAGAATATTTGGATCTTGTGTCCCCTCTGAAAATTGTAATTGAACCCTATTTTTATTAAATTGAATGAATAAAATAAGTAAAAGTGAAATTAAAATTTACGAGATTTGTATACTAACCTGATTCATTATCATCAAGGTCTTAAACTAATTCTTCAATTTCAATAAGTTTGTTTGAGCTTCTCAAATAATCTTATAGACATATGAGAACTTCAGCTATAATAGGTGTTATAGAACTCCTAAATTTATCAAAAGTTCTCACCTCAGTGCTAAATGTAGATTTGTAGGCCACAGTAGATGCTTGGATAGCAAATACATCCTTTGCTACATTTTCCAAAGAAGGATACCTAACCTCATTTACCTTCCACCAGTTTAAAAGATCAAAATCAATTCTATTTTTTTCAAGTTGTCCTCCAAGTACCTATCCAACTCTTCCAAATCTGCAACTTCTTGTTCATTCTCCAATTCGACAAAAAAATCATTAACATCAGTATCACTACCATCAAAGAAATCATCATATTTCTTCAACACAGTAGAAGAGAAATCATCTTCTTTTGATTTATCTTCATTTAAATCTTTATAATCATCCATCATCTTAATTAAATCATTTATAACCTTTTTCACCAAATTTTTAGCCAATTTCTCTCCATAATGCTAAGTGTACTTAACCTTGAGATATTTGAGTTATATCTAGGATCCAACATTACTGCTACAAAAAGCATAATATTTGTTGACTGAAGAGAACCCCAATATTTTTTGAATTTATGCCTCATTTCCTTACCCATTTCAGACACCATTGTATCTCTACTATTTTCACAAATATCAATTTTTTTCAAAATTCGAATAATCTGAAGAAAATAAACACTAGAGGTAGAATATTATGAGCCAGAAAATATACAAGTTACCTCATAAAAAGTTTTCAAGAAACGAGCCAAAATTTTGGCATTTGTTCAGTCTTTCTCAGTTGAAACCTTTGAACCAAACTCCTTCTAAAACCTTTTGTCTTTGTCCTCCAGCAATTCAAAATCTTTTTTATATTTTATATCAGTTTGTAGCATCAAATATGTTGAATTCCATCTTGTAGGACAATCTAATTGCAATGAAGATTCATATGTCAAGTTTGCTTCTTCAACACATATCTTAAACATATCAAATCCTTTAGGACTGCTCCTCACATATTTCACCACACCTCTAATTTTTTTAATAACACCTCAACTACTGCAATGTCATCTCTGACAATTAAGTTTAGGATATGAGCACAACATCTCATATGAAAATGCTCGTCTCTCAAAGGTACAAAACATTTCTTCACAAGCGTTTTTTTCAATTGTTCAACTGCAACATCATTATTTGATGCATTGTCAATAGTAATGCACATCAATTTTCTCAAACCCCATTCATTCATGCAAAACTCAATAACATTTCTAATATTAATTCCAGAATGACATTTAATTACAAAAAATTCAAAAGCTTTTTATCCATATTCCATTGATAATCAATGAAATTAACTGTAAACATATATAAGAAAAGTTTTGAATGCTAGTCAAAGTGTCGGTAGACAGTGAAACTCTACAACAATTAGATGATATGCTATCAAATAATTTCTTCTTTTCCTTCACAAACAAAGAAAAACAATTTCCTCAACACAGAGCACCTATATGGAATTTTAAATTGAGGCACACTAACTTCACAAAACTCCTTAAAATCATCCCTCTCAACAAAATAAAAAGGCAATTCATCTTTTCTGATCATTTTCACTAAAGCCTCCCTAACTAGTTGTTGATCAAATTGCCAACAAGCTAATTTGTTATTCTGTGAACTAGTACCTTTAGTGAAACTCAACAAAGATTCTGACTTGTCTTTATCTTTGTGAGCTTCTATTAATTCTTTTTTTTGTGGAAATTTTTTACACATCTCTCTCAAGTATTTCTATAAACCTGAAATACCTAGATCACTTTTTGGGAAATATTCTTTCCTACACCATATACAAGCTGCCCTACCAGTTTTATTACCCTCTGAATCAACTAATATCTCATAAGTTTCCCAAACAGTAGACTTATACTTTTTATGAGTTTGAGGTTCAGATGTACTTGACTTTCTTTTACAATTGGAATTGAAGAACCTGCCGTAACAATAGGAGGGTTCTTGAAAGGATGATGATTGGATTTACCAATACTTTGATCATTTGAGATGTGATCATCTTCAATTTATTATATTTTTTCGTTTACTACTGGATTGTGCCATCTGCAATGGCATTTATTAATATGATATGATAATCATAAATATTTATAAATATTTCAAACAAGCAAGCTCTACAAAACTGACTGTAACACATTGAGCCCACTCATTCGGCCCAACCACAACACCACAACCAATACTCAACAAAACTGACTGAGACACATAATAATAAAAATAATTAATCACTCAATTCTCGTCAAAAAAACAAACCAAAATGCTGGTGGCATTTGGGACACGGTGGAGGCAACCAGAAGTGTGACGGACAAGGGCTGGACCTAACTAAAGACGGCTGGAATGACATAAGGTGGCCTGGAAATCTTCGGAACAACAATAGGTGCATCGGAATTGGATGTGCAGTAGCGGAATTGGTGGCATCTTCATGATATATATATATATATATATATATATATATATATTCCTGTGTCTAGTATCTATTTTTTAGGACGGGACGATTCTCGGGATGGATATTACTTAAGATCTGAACCGTCACAATCTAAAAAATACGTGACAAAACGGGACGGGAATAGTCAAAGTCAACGGATTTTCTCAGCATCGATTCTTTCGGGACAAGACTTCAGGTCGGGTCGCGAATCTCCGAGACCCGTGAGCAGCCCTACTAAATGCATATAAAGTTAAATCAGTAAACTCCAAAACCCCATAATGCCTAAATACATAAACTGATAAACCATAAAACCGCTAAATACATCTTAATAATTAATAAATCTATTTTTTATTGATATTTATTATATTTTTAATTATTCATTTTAATTATTTAATAGTGTATTTATTTAGAAATATTTATTACAAAATTAATTATGAGTGGGACAAATATAATTTAAATAATATATTATTTATCTAATAAAAATATACGCTTATAAAAGAAGTATAAATTTAAAAATTAAAAATTATTATCAGGTAATATAAGTTACTTTAATTTTGAATCAATTTGGGTTTTGTAAATATTTTTTAATTAATATCTATCTTAATATTAATAGTTTATAAATTTAATTATTGATCATTATTATAATATCTATCAATAAAAATGTTTATATTGAATTTATATGATATATAATTATTAATATTATTATAACAAAATATTGTATTAAAATTTCAAAAAATTTTAATTATTATTATATTTTCAAATGTTATAACCTATGAAAATGGTAAAAAATTATAAAAATTTTTTTTGTTATTTTATTTTTTTAAATAAAACCTATAAACCGCTAAAAGCCTAAAAACATAAATTGCTAAACTCCTAAACGACAAAACCTTTAAATACTTAAACTATTAAACATGTGTACATTAATAAAAAATCATAAATCTCAATTTAATTTTATTAAGTATAATTTTTAATTTTTATTTTAATTATTTATCAGTTTATTGTTATAGAAATATTAATTACAAAATAAATTATTAGTGAGACATATCTAATTTAAATAATTTATTTTTCATCAAAAAAAATATATATCCTTATAAAAAGAGGCAAAATTTTAAAAACAAAAATTTATTATTTAGTTATATATTTTACCTTTATTTTGAATCATTTTAGATTTTGCAATTATATATTAATTTATATCATTCTTTTTAATAAAAGTTTATTATTTTTTATTGATCATTATTATAATATCTATTAATAAAATTCTTTATATTGAGTTTACATTATATATAATTATTAAGATTATTATTAATGAATATTATATTCACATTTAAAAAAAATTAAAAATTATCATAATTTCAAAGGTTATAACCTTAAAAAATTAAAAAAAAATCAAAAAAGTAACTTTTTTATGTTTTCATTCTTTAAATAAAAACTATAAATCACTAAAGGCCTAAACATTTAAATCACTAAACCCCAAAACACCTAAATACTTAAACCATTAAACTTGTATATCCTGAATAATATATAATAAATCTCTATTATATTTGTATTCATTATAATTTTAAATATTCATATTAATTATTTATTAGATTATTTTTATAGAATTATAAATTAAAAATAAATTTTGAGGAAGACAAATATAATTTACATAATTTACTTTTAATAATAAAAAATATTAACTTATAAAAAGAAGCAAAAAATCAAAGAAAGTTTTATTTTGTAATATATTTTACTTTGATTTTGAATAAATTTACGTTTTGCAAATATATTTAAAATAATATCTATATTATTAATAATAGTTTATTAATTTATTTTTTGATCATTAATATAATATATTTATATATAATTGTTTGTATTGAATTTACATGATATATAATTATTAAGATTATCATAACTAAATATAGTATTCACATATAAAAAAAATTTAAAAATTGTTATATTTTCAAAGTTTATAACCTTCAAAAATGAGAAAAAATAACAAAAATAAATTTTTTGTTATATCATTGTTTAAATAAAACTTATAAACCATTAAATGCCTAAATATATAAATATCTAAACTCCTAAACCCTGAAGCCCCTAAATACTTAAATCTTTAAACTCGTGAACCTAAAATATAATTTAAATAATTTATATAAATATTAATTACAAAATAAATTATGAGTGATACAAATATAATTTAAATAATATATTTTTCATCAAAAAAACATATAAGCTTATAAAATAAGGCAAAAACTAAAAAAAAATATTATTTAGTAATAAATTTTACTTTGATTTTAAATTATTTTAGGTTTTTTAATTATATTTTAATTTATATCTATCATATTAATAATAGTTTATTAATTTATTTTTTGATTATTGATATAATATATATCAATAAAATTGTTTATATTTAGTTTATATTATATATAGTTATAATATTTATTATTACTAAATTTTGTATTCACATTTTTAAAAATTTTAAAATTATTATATTTTCAAATGTTATAACCTTTGAAAATTTGAAAAAATATCAAAAATTAATTTTTTGTTATTTCATTGTTTGAATAAAACCTATAAACCATTAAATACCTAAATACTTAAATCAATAACTTCTAAATCTCGAAAACTCTAAATAGAGAAAATTTTTAAACATGTATATCCTATATAATAAATAATAAATCTTATTTTTATTATTTTCATTATAATTTTAAATATTCAATTGAATTATTTATTTATTTATTTTTATAAAAATATTAATTACAAAATAAATTATAATTTATACAAATATAATTTATATAAATTATTTTTCAACAAAATAATATAGATAAACTTAATAAAAGAAGAAAAAATTTAAAAACAAAAAAATATTATATAGTAATATATTTTGCTTTGTTTCTGTATCATTTTAGGTTTTGTAATTATATTTTAATTGATATCTAACTTATTAATAATAGATTATTATTCTTTTTGATCATAATTAGAATATATATGATTAAAAATGTTTATATTGAATTTATATGATATATAAATTTAATTATTATTATAACTAAATATTGTATTCACTTTTGAAAAAAGTTTTAAAATTTTTATATTTTCAAAGATTATAACCTTTGAACATGTGAAAAAAAAATATTTTTGTTGTTATTTCATTGTATAAATAAAACCTATAAATCACTAAATGCCTAAACACTTAAATCATTAAACTACAAAATCCCAATAACCCTATATAGAAAATCTTTTAAACCGGGATACCCTAAATAATAATTAATAAATCACATTTTTATTTGTATTCATTATAATTGCAAAAATTTATTTCGATTGATAAGTTATATATATATATATTAATAATAAAAGAAATTATGAGTTAAAAATATAATTTATAAAGATTATTTTTCATCAAAAAAATAGATAAGCTTATAAAAAGAATAAAAATTTAAAAACAAATAATTATTATTAAGTTATAATTTTGCTTTGCTTTTGAATCATTTTAGGTTTTGATATTATATTTTAAGTAATATCAATCTTATTCATAATAATTTTTAATTTATTTTTTGATAATTATTAGAATATCTATAAATAAAATTGTTTATATTGAATTTATATGATATATAATATTAATTATTATTATTATATAACTATTGTATTCACTTTTGAAAAAAAATAAAAAAATTATTATATTTTCAAAGGTTTTAATCTTATAAAATGAGAAAGAATAAAAAAAATAAATTTTTTGTTATTTCTTTCTAAAATAAAATCTATAGACCACTAAATGTTTACTTACTTAAATCAGTAGCTCATATAACCCGAAACCCCTAAATACATAAACCTTATAACAGTTGTATACTACTTAATAAATAATAAATCTCATTTTTATTTCTATTTATTATAATTTTAAATATTCATTTTAATTATTTATATTTTAACTTTTTAGAAAAATTAATCACAGAATAAATTTCGAGTCAAACAGATATTATTTATATAATTTATGTTTAATCATAAAAAAATATAAGTTTATAAAAAGATGGAAAAATTTAAAAATTAAATATTATTATTCAATAATATATTTTTATTTGATTTTGAATTATTTTGTGTTATGTAAATATATTTTAATTAATATTTATATTATTAATAATAATTTAATAATTTAATTTTTGATCATTTTTATAATATCTATCATTAAAATTATTTATATTGAATTTATATGATATATAATTAATAAGATAAATATAATTATACATGGTAATCACATTTCAAAAGATTTTAAAAATTATTTTATTTTCAAAGGTTATAACCTTTGAAAATTAAAAAAAAAATCAAAAAATAATTTGTTGGGCAATCGCGCTTCCACGGGTAGTGAGATTAAGAATAGAAAACACAGAAACAACACAGAAACAAGCAATATATATTTATCCCAATCCACAAGCATCCACGACAGAATCAAAACGAGAAATCAACACAGCAAATAACGTGGTTCGCAAGTCGCTTAGTACGACTAGCTACCTCCACCAGAAAATGCCTATGCGTTACAGATTAAAAACAAGAAATGGAGCGTCTTACAGTATGCAGCATTCGGCAATCGCGAAAAATCACTCAAAGAGAGAGGAGAACGAAGATAAACAGTTCAACCGGGTCAAAAACAGCCGCCCGAAAAAATAAATACAAATGTTTTTATACAGAAAATAAACAGCCGGTTCATTTAACCAAAGCGGGTCGGATCATGGACCGGGCCAGGCTCTGCTCCAAAAATATTTCCTTTCCTGCTGCATCTCTGGGCTTTTAATATTTCCTTTCCTGCACTTACATGAAAATATTAAAAACAGATTATTAAGTTAAAACAAATTACATATACAGCACAATTTTTTATTTTTATTATATAAATAAAACCTATATACAACTAAATGCCTAAAAACATAAATTTCTTAACTCCTAAATGACAAAACCCCTAAATAATTGATTTTTAAACCGGTATACCATATATAATTGTTGGGCAATTGTACTTCCACGGTAGTGAGATTGAGAAATAGAAACACAGAAACATCATAAAACAAGCAATATATATATCCCAATTCAGCAACCATCCATGATAGAATCAAAAAACGATAAATAAACACCCAAAATAATGTGGTTCGCTAGTCGCTCAGTACGACTAGCTAAATCCACCAGAAAATGCTTTTGTGTTATAGATTAAAGCAACAGAAATGCCTTACAGTATGTAGCACACAAAATAGTCATGATAAATCACACAGAGAGAAGAGAGAGAGATGATGAACAGTTCAATGGGTCCAAAAATAGCTCCCCGAAAATAAAATTACAAAATATTTTATATTAAAATTTCTCTCGGTTCATTTAACCGAAGCGGGTCAGATCATGAGACGGGCCAGGCTCTGCTCCAATTTCGGCCTACTGTCCGGTCAGCGAGACCTCCGTTATTATGCTACTACTGCATCCCCGGCCTCTTAATATTTTTTTTCCTGCAATTACATTATATATTAAAAAAGAAAAAATATTTGTTTATACAAATAGATTATCAAAAAATTAATTACATATACATCAATGATAAATCTTAAATCTCATTTTAATTTGTATTTATTATAATTTTAAATATTTATTTTAAATATTTATTTTAAATATTTATTAGTTTATTTTTTATATAAATATTAATTACAAAATAAATAATTAGTCACAAAAATATAATATTAATAATTTAATTTTAAAAAATATATAATCTTATAAAAAGAAGTAAAAATTTTAAAAATAAAATTTTTATTTAGTAATAAATTTTACTTGGATTTTGAATAATTTTAGGTTTTGCAATTATATTTTAATTTATATCCATCATAATAAAAATAATTAATATTAATTTATTTTTTGATAATTGATATCATATCTATCAATAAAATTGTTTATATTTAGTTTATATTATATATAATTATAATGATTATTATTACTAAATATTGTATTGACATTTTTAAAAAATTTTAAAATTATTATATTGTCAAAGGTTATAACCTCAGAAAATGTGAAAAAATAACAAAAATAATTTTTTTGTTATTTTATTGTGTAAATAAATCCTATAAACCACTAAATGCCTAAATACTTAAATCAAAAATTCATAAATCTCGAAAACCCTAAATTATTAATCATTTTAAACCACTATACCTTAAATAATAAATAATAAATAATAAATAATAAATAATAAAGCACATTTTTTTCATTATAATTTTAAATATTCATTTAAATTATTTATTTGTTTATTTATATAAATATTAATTACAAAATAAATTGAGTTAGACAAATATAATTTATATAAATTATTTTTCATCTAAAAATTATTGATAAACTTTTTAAAAGAAAAAAAATTCAAAACAAAAAATTATTATATAGTAAATTATTTTGCTTTTCTTCTGTATCATTTTAGGTTTTATAATTATATTTTAATTGATATCTATCTTATTAATAATAGATGATTAATTTATTATTTGATCATTATTATAATATTTATCAATAAAATTTTTTATATTGAATTTATATGATATATAAATATAATGATTATTATAACTAAATATTGCATTCACTTTTGTAAAAAATTTAAAAATTATTATATTTTCGAAGGTTATAACCTTTGGAAATATCAAAAAATAAAAAAAATAATTTTTTGTTATTTTTTTTAAATAACACCTATAAACCACTAAATGCATGCACAGTTAAATCATTAAACTCCTAAACCCCGTAATGCCAAAATACATAAACCATTAAACCACTATATACTACTTAATAATTAATAAATCTAATTTTTAATTCTATTTATTATAATTTTAAATATTCATTTTAATTATTTATTAGTTTATTTTTATAGAAATATTTATTACAAAATAAATTATGAGTGCGACAAATATAATTTAAAAAATAAATATGCTTATAAAAGAAGTAAAAATTTAAAAATTAAAAATTGTTATCCATAAATTTATTTTACTATAATTTTGAATCAATTTGGGTTTTGTAATTATTTTTTAATTAATATCTATCTTAATATCAATAGTTTATAAATTTAATTTTGATCATTATTATAATATATATCAATAAAATTATTTATATTTAATTTATATGATATATAATTATTAATATTATTAATACTATGTATTGTATTCACATTTCAAAAAATTTTAAATATTATTATATTTTCAAAGGTTATAACCTATGAAAAACTGAAAAAATTATAGAAATTTTTTTTGATATTTTATTTTGTTAAATAAAACGTATAAACCGACTAAATGCCTAAAAACATAAATCGCTAAATCCTAAATGAAAAAACATCTAAATACTTAATCAATTATACTGGTATACAGTAATAATAAATAATAAATCTCATTTTAAATTTTATTCAGTATAATTTTAAATTTTTATTTTAAATATTTATCAATTTTTTTTATTGAAATATTATTTACAAAATAAATTATTAGTGAGAAATATCTAATTAAAATTAAACCGGTATCCCTAAATAATAAATTATAAATCTTATTTTTTTCATTATAATTTTAAATATTCATTTTAATTATTTATTTGTTTATTTTTATAAATAAATTAATTACAGAATAAATTATGAGTTAGACAAATATAATTTATATAAATTATTTTCATTAAAAAAATATAGATAAACTTTTTAAAAGAAAAAAAAATTCAAAACAAAAAATTATTATTTAGTAATATATTTTGCTTTGCTTCTGAATCATTTTAGGTTTTGTAATTATATTTTAATTGATATCTATCTTATTATAAATATATTATTAATTTATTTTTTGATCATTATTATAATATTTATCAATAAAATTGTTTATATTGAATTTATATGATATATAAATATAATGATTATTATAACTAAAGATTGTATTCACTTTAGAAAAAAATTTAAAATTTATTGTATTTTCAAAGGTTATAACCTTTGAAAATATCAAAAAATAACAAAAATAAATTTTTTGTTATTTTATTTTTTAAATAAAACATATAAACCACTAAATGCATATAATGGTAAATCCAAAAACTCCTAAATACATAAACCATTAAACCACTATATACTATTTAATAATTAATAAATCTAATTTTTATTTTATTTATTATAATTTTAAATATTGATTTTAATTATTATTAGTTTATTTTTATAAAATATCTATTACAAAATAAATTATGAGTGTGACAAATATAATTTAAATAATTTATTTTTGATCAAAAAAAATATATACGCTTATAAAAGAAGTAAAATTTAAAAATTAAAACTTATTATACATTAATATATTATAGTTTAATCATAATCGATCTGGGTATTGTTAATATTTTTTAATTAATATCTATCTTATTATTATAGTTTATTAATTTAATTTTTGATCATTATTATATTATCTATCAATAAAATTGTTTATATTGAATTTATATGATATATAATTATTAATATTAACATAAATAAATATTGTAATCACATTTCAAAAAATTTTAAATATTATTATATTTTCAAAGGTTATAATATATGAAAATGACAAAAAATTACAAATTTTTTTTCTGTTATTTTATTGTTTAAATAAAACCTATAAACCACTAAATGCCTAAAAATATAAATTGCTAAACTTCAAAACGACAAAACTTCTAAATACTTAAACCATTAAACATGTGTACATTAAAAAAATCATAAATCTCAATTTAATTTTTATTAAGTATAATTTTAAATTTTTATTTCAATTATTTATCAGTTTATTTTTATAGAAATATTAATTACAAAATAAATTATTAGGGAAACAGATCTAATATAAATAATTTATTCTTCATTAAAAAAAATATATTCTTATAAAATGAGGCACAATTTTAAAAACAAAAATTTATTATTCTGTAATTTATTTTATTTTTATTTTGAATCATTTTTGATTTTGTATTTATATTTTAATTTATATCATTCTTATTAATAATAGTTTATTAATTTTTTATTGATCATTATTATAATATGTATTAATAAAATTATTTATATTGAGTTTACATTATATATAATTATTAAGATTATTATTACTAAATATTATATTCACATTTTAAAAAAATTAATAATTATTATATTTTCAAAGGTATAACCTTCAAAAATTAAATAGAAAATCAAAAAATTTAATTATTTATCTTTTCATTCTTTAAATATAAACTATAATTCACTTAAGGCCTAAATACTTAAATAATAAACCTGCAAAATACCTAAATACTTAAACCATTAAACTAGTATATCCTAAATAATAAATAATAAATCTGTTTTTTATTTGTATTCATAATAATTTTAAATATTCATTTTAATTATTTATTAGTTTATTTTTATAGAATTATAAATTAAAAATAAATTATGAGGAAGCCAAATATAATTAAATAATTTACTTTTAATAAAAAAAAATATAAACGTATAAAAAGAAGCAAAACATCAAAAAAATTATTATTTAGTAATATATTTTATTTTGATTTTGAATAAATTTAAGTTTTGCAAATATATTTTAAATAAAATCTTTATTATTATTAATAGTTTATTAATTTATTTTTTGATCATTAATATAATATCTATCAATATAATTGTTTATATTGAATTTACATGATATATAATTATTAAGATTATCATAACTAAATATAGTATTCACATATAAAAAAATTTAAAAATTGTTATATTTTCAAATGTTATAATCTTCAAAAATGATAAATAATAACAAATATAAATTTTTTGTTATATCATTATTGAAATAAAACTTATAAACCATTAAATGCCTAAACACATAAAACTTTAAACTCCTAAACCCCGAAGCCCCTAAATACCTAAACCTTTAAACTCGTAAACCTTAAATATAATTTAAATAATATATTGAAATATTAATTACAAAATAAATAATGAGTGATAAAAATATAATTTAAATAATTTATTTTTCATCAAAAAAAATATAAGTTTAGAAAAAGAACATAAGCTAAAAAACAAAAATTATTATTTAGTAATAAATTTTATATTGTTTTTGAATCATTTTAGGTTTTTATATATATTTTTAATTTATATCTATCATATTAATAATAGCATATTAATTTATTTTTTGATAATAGATATCATATCTATCAATAAAATTGTTTATATTTAGTTTATATTATATATAATTATAATGATTATTATTACTAAATATTTTATTGACATTTTTAAAAAAATTTAAAATTATTATATTTTCAAAGGTTATAACCTTTGAAAATGAGAAATAATTATAGCAAATTTTTTTGATATTTTATTTTTTTAAATAAAACGTATAAACCACTAAAAGCCAGAAAACATAAATCGCTATTTCCTAAATGAATTACCTTTAAATACTTAAACCATTAAACTAGTATACAGTAATAATAAATCATAAATCTCATTTTAAATTTTATTTAGTATAATTTTAAATTTTTATTTTAATTATTTATCAGTTTATTTTTATAGAAATATTAATTACAAAATAAATTATTAGTGATACAGATCTAATTTAAATTAAAATAGTATCTCTAAATAATAAATAATAAATCATCATTTTTTTTCATTATAATTTTAAATATTCATTTTAATTATTTATTTGTTTATTTATATTTTTAAATATTAATTACTAAATAAATTGAACTAGACAAATATAATTTATATAAATTATTTTTCATCAAAAAATAATAGATAAAGTTTTTAAAAGAAAAAAAATTTTCAAAACAAAAAATTATTATATAGTAATATATTATGCTTTGCTTCTGAATCATATTAGGTTTTGTAATTATATTTTAATTGATATCTATCTTATTAATAATAGATTATTAATTTATTTTTTGATCATTATTACAATATTTATCAATAAAATTATTTATATTGAATTTACATAATATATAATTATAAAAATTATTATAACTAAATATTATATTTAAATTTGAAAATAATTTAAAAATTATTATATTTTTAAAGATTATCATCTTTGAAAATGAGATAAAATCACAAAAGTAAATTTTTTGTTATTTTATTGTTTATATAAAACCTATAAACTACTAAATTCCTAAACGCTTAAATCATTAAACTCTTAAACCCCAAAACTACAAAACCCTTAAATACTTAAACCTTTAATCCATCTTTAAAGGTTTAAGTATTTATAAATAATATATAAATATCTATCATTAAATAATAGTTTATTAAATTATTTTTTGATCATTGTTATATTTATATTTATATTTATATTTAGTTTATTAATATCTATCAGAAAAAACTATTTATTTTTAATTTACTTTTATATATTATTATTAAGTTTATTATAACTAAATATTGTATTCACATTTGAAAAAAATTTAAAAATTATTATATTTATAAGGTTATAACCTTCAAAATTGATAAAAAATTTGAAAAATAATTTTTTTTATTTTATTATTTAAATAAAACATATAAACTACTAAATGCCTAAACACTTAAATCACTAAACTCCTAAACTTTTAATTACTTAAGCCATTTAATCGGCATACCCTAAATAATTAATCATAAATATCATTTTTATTTGTATTCATTATAATTTTAATATTCATTTTAATTATTTATTTGTTTATTTTTATAGAAATATTAATTTCAAAATAAAATTATGAATCAGACAAATATAATTTAAAAAATTTATCTTCATCAAAAAAATTTATAAGCTTATAAAAAGAATCAAAAATTTAAAAATAAAAAATTATTATTTAGTAATATATTTTACTTTGATTTTGAATCGTTTTAGGTTTTGCAAATATATTTTAATTAATATCTATCTTATTAATAATAGTTTATTAATCAAATTTTGATCAATATTATAATATCGATCGATAAAATTATTATATTGAATTTACATGATATTTAATTTTTATGATTATTATAATTAAATATTGTATTAACATTTGAAAAAAAATTAAAAATTATAATATTTTAAATGGTTATAACCTTGAAAATGATAAAAAATCATAAAAATAATTTTTTTGTTATTTAATTATTTAAATAAAACCTATAAACCATAAAATACCTAAATACTTAAATTACTAAACTCCTAAACCATGATACTACTGCACCACACACACATAGCGATGGACCACAGTACACAAGTGCACATATTCTTATCCATTTTGGTATAGCATTTAGAGGGGTCAGCAAGTCCTGGAATTAATTAAAAGTATGTGCCACCAGCTTGTAGAGGGCCCGACTAGCAAGGCGGGATGATAACATTAAGACAACTGATGAGACCGAGCAAAGTTGTGGGGAGTAAACCCAGGAGTATCTAGGAGTGGGTCCCACAACCCCTATTAACCATCATAAAGGTCCACCCAACCATCGCCGAACATGAGTAGCGGGTAATCCATGATTAATTGGAGAGCTAAAAAAATCTGATGCATCACCAAGCTGGGCCAGTTAGCAATGGAGTCCGGACCAGCCAAACGGGACCGAAAGATTCAAAATTGTAGTTTATGTTTGTACTCTTATTTGTATATTGGACTTTGTATGCACCATGTACTTGTAGATAAGGATCATGACATACTCACACACAAAATCTTGTCTGTTCTCTATGTAGCATGCAATGAGGGCAACTGGACCCATGAGTATCTCTAAGTGGGGCCCACTAATGCATTTTGTAAATACAGATTAGGCGATGCTACACTCCCGGGAGCAGAAGACCGATCTTTATAGCATTTTGTAATTTTACTTGTATTCTAGCTTGGTTGTACGTGTAGATAATTAGACTATGAGATGGACCTCATCACACATGCACACCGATGCATGCATATTTTTTGATATTTTGTCGGTGCAACATACAACCACTTCTTGGAGCTCGAGGAGGAAGTATTCTAACCCAAGAAATACTCTTTTGAGGATCATTGGAGCAAAAGAATGTTGAATTCAGAGGTGAGAATGAATTGACAAAGTTCCGTAGATATGGACTTGTGGATTTATGGGTATTCAGTTTTACATGTATTCCATTGCATAGCAATGACATAGGCAAACGCTTGATGCTGCATGTGACACACATGCACAATCTTATATTTGCATAGTTTTAATATGGTGCATCATTCAAGTTCCTTCAAAAGGCATGGACAAATCCGAATGTAAAGGACGCAGTGTGCATAATGACTCACAACCAACTCCGAAGTCTGGGAATTCCAGGTGATTTAAGTTGAATTCGTACGCTTGGAATTATTAGGCATTATATTTTTTTATGTATTTAATGCATCGAATCACTAAGGTGCATAGAATTTGGTGGGCTGGCCTAAATTAGTCAGCTTTTTAGTCTCATGTAAGTTGTGTGCCTAAATGATAAATAATGTGTGTATTTTCCTAAAAAAAAACAAAAAAAAATCATAATTGTATATTTTATTGCTTTAGATTATTGTAGCATTATCTAATGGTCATAATTGTAAATTTTGTCTCTAGAACACAAAATCATATCGATGAGAATATGCCATAACTTGTATCTCTATATTGAACATATCGTTATGGCACAAAGAATGATCATTAATACATATTTAATCACTATAATACTAGGTCACAGTATTTGATATGACCATAGCTTGTGCATTTTATCTTTATATTGCAAAGTCATTGCACTAGGAATGATTGCAACTTTGGACATTCCTCAAGAGCAAAAGTCATGACCCTAGAAATAGTTAAAGCTCGAGTACTACTCTTTATAACTTTCTATAGCTAAAATTCTTGGCATTGGAAATATCACTATGGCTTTTCCTTTGATTTGTGACCTCAAGTGTCAATATGCAAGACTAATATTTTGAGCAATGATTAAAACCTTTTATACATTTGAATATGATTCATTTACACCTTTTTGGGTATTCTGAGCTTGTATACATAACTCCTTTAATATAAAAAGAAAGAAATGATACTTTTCATATCCATGAGGTTATAAAAAAAAGGCATAGACATGCCAATAAAATAATTTTTTTGATTCTTGATTGAAAGATAGCCAATTCTTCTTGCCATGTTCAAACCACCCAGGGGCTAGTTTGTTCTAATAGGCTAAAAAGTGGTTATTTTTTTAGTGGTAGACTATGTTTTAAAAAAATTGATTTGAGTGTGCGCATAAGAGATATTTTAGAAGAAATTACAATAATCAATATAAATAACATCCTCAACAACTAGATATTTTAACACATAAGGGTACAACTTTGGTTTAGTCTGTTAGCGTACATGAGTCAAATTATCTTTGATAGCCCTAGTGATTCAACATCAAATATGATGAGACATAATAGAGATAAAGTAAAAGCTCCTATTATTTTGGTTAGAGCTTTGGCAATCATTATAGAGTTGATAGAGAAACAAAATAAATTATTTTAATTATTTAGTATAATTTTTATTTTTATTTTAATTATTTATCAGTTTATTTTTATAGAAATATTAATTACAAAATAAATTATTAGTGAGACAGATCTAATTTAAATTAAACTGGTATATCCTTAATAATAAAGAATAAATCTCATTTCTTTTTCATTTTAATTTTAAATATTCAAATTTAATTATTTATTTGTTTATTTTTATATAAATATTAATTACAAAATAAATTATGAATTACACAAATATAATTTATACAAATTATTTTTTATCAAAATAAAATAGATAAACTTTTTAAAAGAAAAAAAAATTACAAAACAAAAAATTATTATATAGTAATATATTTTGCTTTGCTTCTGAATCATTTTAGGTTTTGTAATAATATTATAATTGATATCTATCATATTAATAATAGATTATTAATTTATTTTTTGATCATTATTAGAATATTTATCAATAAAATAGTTTATATTGAATTTATATGATATATAAATATAATGATTATTATAACTAAATCTTGAATTCACTTTTGAAAAAAATTTAAAAATTATTATATATTCTAAGGTTATAACCTTTGGAAATATCAAAAAATAATAAAAATAATTTTTTGTTTTTTTATTTTTTAAATAAAACTTATAAACTACTAAATGCATACACAATTAAATAAGTAAACTCCTAGACCTCGTAATGCCTAAATACAGTATCCATTAAACCGATATATAATACATACTAAATAATAAATCTAATTTTTATTTCAATTTATTAGAATTTTAAATATTAATTTTAATTATTTATTAGTTTATTTTTATCAAAATATTTATTACAAAATAAATTATGAGTGCGACAAATATAATTTAAATAAATTATTTTTAATGAAATAATATATATACGCATATAAAAGAAGTAAAAGTTTAATAATTTAAAATTATTATCCAGTAATATATTTTACTTTAATTTTGAATCAATTTGGGTTTTGTAAATATTTTTTAATTAATTTCTATCTTTTTATTAATAGTTTATTTATTTAATTTTTGATCATTATTATAATATCTATCAATAAAATTGTTTATATTGAATTTATATGATATATAATTTTTAATATTATTATAAATAAAATATTATATTTACATTTAACAAAATTTTAAAAATTATTATATTTTCAAAGGTTATAACCTATGAAAATGACAAAAAATTATAAATTTTTTTTTATTTTATTGTTTAAATAAAATCTATAAACCACTAAATGCCTAAAAACATAAATTGCTTTGCTTTTGAATTAATTTAGGTTTTGTAATTATATTTTAATTGATATCTATCTTATTAATAATAAATATTTTTTTATTTTTTGATCATTATTAGAATATTTATCAGTAAAATTGGTTATATTGAATTTATATGATATATAAATATAATGATTATTATAACTAAATATTGTATTCACTTTTGAAAAATAAGTTAAAAATTATTATATTTTCAAAGGTTATAACCTTAAAAAATGAGAAAAAATAATAAAAATAAATGTTTGTTATTTCATTTTTTAAATAAAACCTATAAATCATTTAATGCTTACTTACTTAAATCAGTAAGCTCATAAATCCCAAAACCCCTAAATACATAAACCTTTTAACGACTATATACTACTTAATAAATAATAAATCTCATTTTTATTTCTATTTATTATAATTTTAAATATTCATTTTAATTATTTATAGTTTAATTTTTTAGAAAAATCAATTACAAAATAAATTCGAGTGAGACAAATATTATTTAAATAATTTATTTTAATAAAAAAAAATATAAGCTTATAAAAAAAAGAAAAATTTTAAAAATTAAATATTATTATTTAGTAATATATTTTGATTTGATTTTTAATCATTTTGTGTTATGTAAATATATTTTAATTAATATTTATATTATTAATAATAGTTTATTAATTTAATTTTTGATCATTATTAAAATATCTATCATTAAATTTATTTATATTGAATTTATATGATATTTAATTAGTATGATTAATATAATTGTACATTGTATTCACATTTAAAAAAAGTTTTAAAAATTATTTTATTTTCAAAGGTTATAACCTTTGAAAATCTGAAAAATTCAAAAAAAGAATTTTAAATTTTTATTATATAAATAAAACCTATAAACCACTAAATGCCTAAAAACATAAATTGCTAAACTCCTAAATGACAAAACCCCTAAATAATCAAACCATTAAACCAGTATACCATATATAATAAATCATAAATCTCATTTTAATGTGTATTCATTATAATTTTAAATATTCATTTTAATTATTTATTAGTTTATTTTTTATAGAAATATCAATCACAAAATATATAATGAGTCAGACTAATATTATTTTAATAATTTATTGTTAATCAAAAAATAATAAGCTTATATAAAGAAGTAAAAATTTAAAAACAAAAAATAATTATTTAGTAATAAATTTTACTTTGATTTTGAATCATTATATATAGGTTTTGCAATTATATTTTAATTGCAATCAATCTTATTAATAACAGTTTATTAATTTATTATTTGATCATTTTTATAATATCGAACAATAAAATTACTTATATTCAATTAAAATGTCATATAATTATTAAGTTATTATAACTAAATATTATATTTATATTTGAAAAACCTTCAAAAATGATAAAAAATCACAAAAATAATTTTTTATTATTTTATTATTTAAATAAAACTTTAAACCACTAAATGCATAAACATTTAAATCTCTAGACTCCTAAACCCCAAAACACCCTAAATACATAAACCATTAAACCTATATAACCAAAATAATAAATAATAAATCTCATTTTTATTTGTATTCATTATAATTTTAAATATTCATTTTAATTATTTCTTAGTTTATTTTTATAAAAATATTAATTACAAAATAAATAATGAATGAGACATATATAATTTAAATAAATTAATTTTTATGAAAAAAAATATAAGATTATAAAAATAAACAAATTTGAAAAATTTAAAATTTTATTTAGTAATATAATTTACTTTGATTTTGAATTATTTTGGGTTCTACAAATATATTTTAATTAATATCTATCTTAATAATAATAGTTTATTAATTTATTTTTTGATCATTTTTATAATATATACTAATATATTTTTTTATATTGAATCTACACCAAATATAATTATTAATATTATTATAACTAAGTATTGTATTCATATTTTAGAACTATTAAAAAATTATAATAATCTAAGTTTTATTAGTATTCATTATAATTTTAAATATTCATTTTAATTATTTATCAGTTTATTTTTATAGAAATATTAATTACAAAATAAATTATTAGTGTGACATATATAATTTAAATAATTTATTTTTCATCAAAAAAATGCTCATAAAGACATGCAAAATTTTAAAAATAAAAAATTATTATTTAATAATATATCTTTTTTTTGATTTTGAATCATTTTAGATTTTACAATTATATTTTAATTTATATCATTCTTATAAATACAAGTTTATTAATTTATTTATTGATCATTATCATAATATCTAACAATAGAATTATTTATATTGATTTTAAATTATAAATAATTATTAAGATTATTATAACTAAATATTATATTCACATTTAAAAAAACAAAATATTATTATAATTTCAATGGTTACAACCTTCAAAAATTAAAAAAAATCAAAAAATTAAATTTTTTGTTTTTTCATTCTTTAAAAAAAACTATAAATCACTAATAGTCTAAATAATTAAATCACTAAACTCCTGAACCACAAAACACCTAAATACTTAAACCATTAAACAGTTATAACTTGAATAATAAATAATAAATCTCTATTTTATTTGTATTCATTATAATTTTAAATATTCATTTTAACTATTTAGTAGTATATTATTATAGAATTATAAAATATAAAATAAATTATGAGTATGTCAAATATTATTTAAATAATTTATTTTTAATATCAAAATATAAATTATAAAAAAGCAAAATATTATAATAAATTATTATTTAGTAATTTATTTTACATTGATTTGAATTAATTTAGAATTTGCAAATACTTTTTAAATAATAACTATTTTATTAATAATAGTTTATTAATTTATTTTTAGTAATAATTATAATATCTAGTAATATAATTATTTATATTGAATTTAAATGAATTATAATTATGAAGATTATTATAAATACATGTTATAATTACATTTGAAAAAATTTAAAAATTATTATATTTTCAAAGGATATAATCTTCAAAGATTAGAAAAAATAATAAAAATATTTTTCTTTGCTATATTTTTGTTTAAATAAAACTTATAAACCACTAAATGCCTAGACACTTAAACATCTAAACTCCTAAACACAAAAGTCCCTAAATACTTAAACCTTTAAACTCGTAAACCTTAAATATAATTTAAATAATTTATTAAAATATTATTACAAAATAAATTATGAGTGATACAAATTTAATTTAAATATTTATTCTTAAACAAAAAAAAATATAAGCTTATAAAAAGAAGCTAAAACTAAAAAACAAAAAGTATTATTTAGTAATAAATTTTACATGGATTTTGAATAATTGTAGGTTTTGCAATTATATTTTAATTTATATCCATCATAATAATAATAACATATTAATTTATTTTTTGATAATTGATATCATATCTATCAATAAAATTGTATATATTTAGTTTATATTATATATAATTATAATGATTATTATTACTAAATATTGTATTCACATTTTTAAAAAATTTTAAAATTATTATATTGTCAAAGGTGTATAACCTTTGAAAATGTGAAAAAATATCAAAAATAATTTTTTTATTATTTCATTATTAAACAAAACCAATAAACCACTAAATTCCTAAAAACATAAAGCACTAAAGTCCTAAACGACAAAACCTCTAAATACTTTAAATATTAAATTGGTATACATTAATAATAATTCATAAATCTCATTTTAATTTTTATTCAGTATAATTTTATATTTTTAATTTAATTATTTATCAGTTTATTTTTATTGAGATATTAATTACAGAATAAATTATTAGTAAGACAGATATGCTTTAAAGTAAACTGGTATACCCTAAATAATAAAGAATAAATCTCATTTTTTAGTATAATTTTAAATATTCATTTTAATTATTTATTTGTTTATTTTTATATAAATATTAATTAAAAAATAAAGTATGTGTTAGACAAATATAATTTATATAAATTATTTTTCATCAAAAAATATATATAAACTTATTAAATAAAAAAAATTAAAAACAAAAAATTATTGAATAGTAATATAATTTGCTTTGCTTCTGAATCATTATAGGTTTTGTAATTATATTTTAAATGATATCTATCTTATTAATAATAGATTATTAATTTATTTTTTGATCATTATTAGAATATCTATCAATAAAATTGTATATATTTAATTTAGATGATATATAAATATAATGATTATTATAACTAAATATTGAATTCATATTTGAAAAAAATTTAAAAATTATTATATTTTCTAAGGTTATAATCTTTGAAAATATAAAAAAATAATAAAAAAAATATTTTGTTATTTTAATTTTTAAATAAAACCTATGAACCACTAAAAGCATACACAGTTAAATCATTAAACTTCTAATGCCCGTAATGCCTAAATACATAAACCATTAAACTGCTATATACTACTTAATAATTAAGAAATATAATTTTGATTTCAATTTATTATAATTTTATAAATTCATTTTAATTAATTTTTAGTTTATTTTTATAGAAATATTTATTACAAAATAAATTATGTGTGCGACAAATATAATTTAAATAATTTATTTTTAATAAAAAAAATATATACGCTTATAAAAGAAGTAAAAATTTGAAAATTAAAAATTATTATCCAATAATATTTTTTACTTTAATTTTGAATCAATTTGGGTTTTGTAAATATCTTTTAATTAATATCTATCTTATTATTAATAGTTTATAAATTTAATTATTGATCATTATTATAATATCTATCAATAAAATTGTTTATATTGAATTTATATGAAATATAATTATTAAAATTATTATAACGAAATATTGTATTCACATTTCAAAAAATTTTAAATATTATTATATTTTTTTAGGTTATAACATATGAAAATGACAAAAAATTACAAATTTTTTTTTGTTATTATATTGTCTAAATAAAACCTATAAACCACTAAATGCCTAAAAACATAAATCGCTAAACTCCTAAACTGACAAAACTCTTAAATACTTCAACTATTAATTTTTTATACATTAATAATAAATCATAATTCTCATTTTAATTTTTATTAAGTGTAATTTTAAATTTTTATTTTAATTATTTATTAGTTTATATATATATATATATATATATATATATTAATTACAAAATAAATTATTAGTGAGACATATCTATTTTAAATAATTTATTTTTTATAAAAAAATATATATGCTTATAAAAAGAGGCAAAATTTTAAAAACAAAAATTTATTATTTTGTAATATATTTTATTGAGTTTGAATCATTTATGTTTTTGCAATTATATTTTAATTTATATCATTCTTATTAATAATAGTTTATTAATTTTTTATTGATAATTATTATAATATCTATAAATAAAATTATATATATTGAGTTTACATTATATATAATTATTAAGAATATTATAACTAAATATTATATTAACATTTAAAAAAAATAAAAATTATTATATTTTCAAATGTTATAAGCTTCAAAAATTAAAAAAAATCAAAATATTTAATTTTTTATTTTTTTATTCTTTAAATAAAAACTATAAATCACTAAAGGCCTAAACACTTAAATCACTAAACCCCAAAACACATAAATACTTAAACCATTAAACTAGTATATCCAAAATAATAATTAATAAATCTCAATTTTATTTATATTCATTATAATTTTAAATATTCATTTTAATTATTTATTAGTTTAATTTTCTAAAATTATAAATTAAAAATAAATTATGTTGAAGACAAATATAATTTAAATAATTTAGTTTTAATAACAAAAAATATAAACTTATAAAAAGAAGAAAAACATCAAAAAAATTATTATTTACTATTATACTTTACTTTGATTTTGAATAAATTTACGTTTTGCAAATATATTTTAAATAATATATATCTTATTATAATAGTTTATTAATTTATTTTTTGATCATTAATATAATATCTATCAATATAATTGTTTATTTTAAATTAACATGATATATAATTATTAAGATTATCATAACTAAATATAGTATTCACATATAAAAAAAATTTAAAAATTGTTATATTTTCAAAGGTTATAACCTTCAAAAATGAGAAAAAATAACAAAAATAAATTTTTTGTTTTATCATTGTTTAAATAAACTTATAGACCATTAAATGCATAAATACATAAAACTCTAAACTCCTAAACCCCGAAGCCCATAACCTAAATTTTTAAACTCGTAAACCTTAAATATAATTTAAAAAATTTATAGAAATATTAATTACAAAATAAATTATGAGTGACAAATATAAATTAAATAATTTATTTTTCAACAAAAAAAAATATAAGCTTATAAAATGATGCAAAAACTAAAAAAAAATTATTATTTAATAATAAATTTTACTTTGATTTTGAATCATTTTAGGTTTTTTAATTATATTTTAATTTATATCTATCATATTAATAATAGTTTATTAATATGATAGATACTTAAATCATTAAATGCCTAAATACTTAAATCAATAACTACTAAATCTCGAAAACACTAAATAGATAAATTTTTTAAACAGGTATATCCTAAATAATAAATAATAAATCTCATTTTATTCTTTTCATTACAATTTTAAATATTCATTTTAATTATTTATTTGTTTATTTTTATATAAATATTAATTACAAAATAAATTATAAGTTAGTCAAATATAATTTATATAAATTATTTTTCAATAAAAAAATATAGATAAACTTATTAAAAGAAAAAAAAATTAAAAACAAAAAATTATTATATATTAATAAATTTTACTTTGTTTCTAAATCATTTTAAGTTTTGTAATTATATTTTAATTGATATCTAACTTATTAATAATAGATTATTATTTTATTTTTTGATCATTATTAAAATATTTATCAATAAAAATATTTATATTTAATTTATTGATATCTAGATTTAATAATTATTATAGTTAAATATTGTATTAACTTTGAAAAAAAATTTAATTATTATATTTTCAAAGATTATAACCTTTTAACATGTGAAAAAACAAAAAAATATATATATATTTTTATTTCATTGTTTAAATAAAACCAATAAATCACTAAATGCCTAAACACTTAAATCACTAAACTACAAAATCCTGATACACCTATATAGATAATCGATTAAACGGGTTGATCCTAAATAATAATTAATTAATCTCATTTTTATTAGTTTTCATTATAATTTAAAAAATTCATTTTGATTGTTTAGTTTTTTATTTATATATATATATATTAATTATATAATATATTATGACTTAAAAATATAATTTATAAAAATTATTTTTCATCAAAAAATAGATAAGCTTATAAAAAGAATAAAAATTTAAAAACAGATAATTAATATTAAGTAATATATTTTGCTTTGATATTGAATCATTTTAGGTTTTGATATTATATTTTAAGTAATATAAATCTTATTCATAATAGATTTTTAATTTATTTTTTGATAATTATTAGAACTTCTATCAATAAAATTGTTTATATTAAATTTATATGATATATAATTATTATGATTATCATATAAACATATTTATTCACTTTTGAAGAAAATTTAAAAATTATTATATTTTCAAAGGTTATAACCTTTGAAAATATCAAAAAATAATAAAAATAGAATTTTTTTTTTCTTTAATAAATCCTATAAACCACTAAATGCATACACACTTAAATCAGTATACTCCTAAACCCCGTAATGCCTAAATACATAAACCATTAAACTTCTATATACTACTTAATAATTAATAAATCTAATTTTTATTTCTATTTATTATAATTTTTAATATTCATTTTAATTATTTATTAGTTTATTTTTATAGATATATTTATTACAAAATAAAGTATGAGTGCGATAAATATAATTTAATTAATTTATTTTTAATAAAAAAAATATACGCTTATAAAAGAAGTAGAAATTTAAAATTTAAAAATTATTATTCAGTAATATATTTTACTTTAATTTTGAATCAATTTGGGTTTTGTAAATATTTTTTAATTAATATCTTTCTTTTTATTAAAAGTTTATTAATTTAATTTTTGATCATTATTATATTGTCTATCAGTAAAATTGTTTGTATTAAATTTTTATGATATATAATATTATTAATATTATTATAACTAAATATTGTATTAACATTTCAAAGAATTGAAAATATTATTATATTTTCAAAGGTTATAACCTATTAACATTATAACAAATTATAGAAATTTTTTTTGTTATTTTATTTTTTTATATAAAACCTATAAACCACTAAAAGCCTAAAAACATAAATCGCTAAACTCCTAACGACAAAACCTCTAAATACTTAAACTATTACACTGGTATACATTAATAATAAATCTTAAATCTCATTTTAATTTTTATTAAGTATAATTTTAAATTTTTATTTTAATTATTTATCAGTTTATTTTTATAGATATATTAATTACAAAATAAATTATTTGTGAGACAGATCTAATTTAAATTAAACCGGTATCCCTAAATAATAAATAATAAATAATAAACCTCATTTTTTTTGATTATAATTTTAAATATTCATTTTAATTATTTATTTGTTTATTTATATATAAATATTAATTACAAAATAAATTATGAGTTAGGCAAATATAATTTAAATAAATTATTTTTCATCAAAAAAATATAGTTAAACGTATTAAAAGAAAAAAAATTCAAAATCAAAAAATTTTTATATAGTAATATATTTTTATTTGCTTCTGAATCATTTTAAGTTTTGTAATTATATTTTAATTAATATCTATCTTATTATTAATGGATTATTAATTTATTTTTTGATTATTATTAGAATATTTATTAATAAAATTGTTTATATTGAATTTATATAATATATAAATATAATGATTAGTATAACTAAATATTGTATTCACATTTGAAAAAAATTTAAAAATTATTATATTTCAAAGGTTATAACCTTTGAAAATATCAAAAAATAATAAAAATAAATTTTTTGTTATTTTATTTTTTAAATAAAACCTATAAACCACTAAATATTAGGGGTGCTCATGGGATGGGACGTGATGGGGATTACAAATCACCAGTCCCTTCCCACAATTTCGAGATTTTTTTTTGAAGATCCAGACCCATCCCATAGGTTGAAAATATCGAGATTGGACGGGACAGATATTGGGGATTTTGGGTAGGAGAAAATGGTTCCGGGACGGAACGAAGTTCTGACATTTTTTTCAATTTATTTTATTCAAACCGGCCAAGTTAGTTCATGTCAAAACCTTTTGTTGTACCATTTATCATTCCTTATTTATGTATCTTTCGAACTCAAATTGGGCCAATTTTGTTTGTTAAATAGGCTAAATACCGCAAATGAGTTCCATTACCTTGTTAAAAGCTTTGATGTGCAGAAAATGATAGAAATGTTAAATAGAATGGCACCGAGTTGTGTGCTTAATTTGATTCTTTGTTTTTTCACAAGTTGGCTTTGTTAAGCCGAGTGAAAGTTAACCATAATAGCAATACTACATTTTTTAAACAATTACTTAAAATATTAAGGAATAGCTAAAGATGACCACATACATTGGTAGCATCAATTACTACTTAAGTAATTGCAAAAATTAGGCAACTTAATATAACAAAAAATACAACTAATAACAACCATGATAATAATCATTTCAAAGGTCTGTCCCGGAACAATAATGAAAATCCAAACCCAATTAATTATCTCTTCTATAACTCCTCCCTTTTCTTCCTCTACTTTCGAAGACAACCAAAGATGAAAACGTGTTCATCATGTAGACATAAATTGTTCAACAGCAACATCATTATTTGATGCATTGTCAACAGTAATGAACATAAACTTTCTCAAACCCCATTCATTCATGCAAAACTCAATAGCATTTCTAATATTAATTCCAAAATGACTTTTAATTACACAAAAGTTTTAAAGCCTTTTATGCATATTCCATTGAGAATCAAATAAATGAACAGTCAAACATATATAAGACAAATTTTGAATGCTAGTCCAAGTGTCGGTAGTCAATGAAACTCTACAACAATGAGATGATATGCTATCAAATAATTTCTTCTTTTCATTCACAAATAAAGAAAACCAATCCCTTAGTGTAGAGTGCCTAGATTGAATTTTAAATTGAGGCACACTAACTTCACAAAACTTTTTTAACTCATCACTCTCAACAAAACAAAAAGGCAATTCATCTTTTATGATCATTTTCACCAAAGGCTCCCTAACAAGTTGTTGATCAAATTGTTAACAAGTTAATTTGTTATCCTCTGAACTAGTACCTTTGGTGAAACTCAACAAAGATTGTGAATTGTCTTTACCTTTGTGAGCTTCTATTAATTCTTTTTTGTGTGGAAATTTCTTACAAGTCTTTATTAAGTATTTCCATAAACCTGAAGTACTTTGATCACTTTTTGCCAAGTATTCTTTCTTGCACCATATACAAGCGGCCCTACCAGTTTCATTTTTCCTCTGAATAATTAATATCTCATAAGTTTCCCAAATAGCTGACTTATACTTTTTATGAGCTTGAGGTTCAGATGTACCTTGACTTTCTTTTACAATTGGAATTGAAGAACATGCTGTAACAATAGGAGGGTTCGTGAAAAAATGATGATTGGATTTACCAGTACTTTGATCATTTGGGATGTGTCATCTGCTTTGCCATTAATTAATATGATATGTTAAGCATAAATACATATAAATATTTCAAACAAGCAAGCTCTACAAAACTGACTGTAACACATTCAGCCCACTCATTCGACCCAACCACAGCACCAAAACCAATACTCAACAAAAATGAATGAGACACATAATAATAATAATTAATTACTCAATTCTCGTCAAAAAAAAGAAACCAAAAGCTGGTGGCATCTGGGACATGATGGAGGCACCCAAAAGTGCGACAGACAAGGGCTAGACCTAATTAAACACGGCTGGAACCACATGAGGTGGCTTGGAACTCGTCGAAATAGCAATAGGTGCATCAGAATTGGATGGGTAGTTGCGGAATTGGTGGCATCTTCATGTTATATATATATATATATATATATTTCGAGTTTTAGTATTGGTTTTTTAGGATGGGATGGTTCTCGGGATGGATATTGCTTAAGATCCGAAACCATCCCAAAATAAAAAATACATGACAGAACGGGACGGGAAAAGTCAAAGTCAACGGATTTTTCTCAGTCACCATTCTTTCGGGAAAAGACTTCGGGTCGGGTCGTGAATCTCCAAGTCCCGTGAGCAGCCCTACTAAATGCATATAAAGTTAAATTAGTAAACTCCAAAATCCCGTAATGCCTAAATACATTAACCATAAAAATGCTAAATACTACTTAATAATTAAAAAATCTATTTTTATTGCTATTTATTATATTTTTAAATATTCATTTTAATTATTTATTAGTGTATTTATTTAGAAATCTTTATTACAAAATTAATTATGAGTGGGCCAAATATAATTTAAATAATATATTATTTATCTAATAAAAATATATGCATATAAAAGAAGTATAAATTTAAAAATTAAAAATTATTATCAAGTAATGAAAGTTACTTTAATTTTGAATCAATTTGGGTCTTGTAAATATTTTTTAATTAATATCTATCTTAATATTAATAGTTTATAATTTAATTTTTGATCATTATTATAATATCTATCAAAAAAATTATTTATGTTAAATTTATATGATATATAATTATTAATATTATTATAACAAAATATTGTATTAAAATTTCAAAAAATTTTAAATATTATTATATTTTCAAATGTTATAACCTATGAAAATGAGAAAAAATTATAGAAATTTTTTTTGTTATTTTATTTTTTTAAATAAAACCTATGAACCACTAAAAGCCTAAAAACATAAATTTCTAAACTCCTAAACGACAAAACCTTTAAATACTTAAACTATTAAACATGTGTACATTAATAAAAAATCATAAATCTCAATTTAATTTTTATTAAGTATAATTTTTAATTTTTATTTTAATTATTAATCAGTTTATTGTTATAGAAATATTAATTACAAAATAAATTATTAGTGAGACATATCTAATTTAAATAATTTATTTTTCATCAAAAAAAAATATATCCTAATAAAAAGAGGCAAAATTTAAAAAACAAAAATTTATTATTTAGTTATATATTTTATCTTTATTTTGAATCATTTTAGATTTTGCAATTATATATTAATTTATATCATTCTTTTTAATAATAATTTATTAATTTTTTATTGATTATTATTATTATATCTATTAATAAAATTCTTTATATTGAGTTTACTTTATATATAATTATTAAGATTATTATTAATGAATATTATATTCACATTTAAAAAAAATTAAAAATTATTATAATTTCAAAGGTTATAACCTTAAAAAATTAAAATAAATCAAAAAATTAATTTTTTATGTTTTCATTCTTTAAATAAAAACTATAAATCACTAAAGGCCTAAACACTTAAATCACTAAACTCCAAAACACCTAAATACTAAAACCATTAAACTTGTATATCTTGAATAATATACAATAAATCTCTATTATACTTGTATTCATTATAATTTTAAATATTCATATTAATTATTTATTAGTTTATTTTTATAGAATTATAAATTAAAAATTATTTATGAGGAAGACAAATATAATTTAAATAATTTACTTTTAATAACAAAAAATATAAACTTATAAAAAGAAGCAAAACATCAAAGAAAGTATTATTTGTAATATATTTTACTTTGATTTTGAATAAATTTATGTTTTGCAAATATATTTAAAATAATATCTATCTTATTAATAATAGTTTATTAATTTATTTTTTGATCATTAATAAATATATTTCAATATAATTGTTTATAATGAATTTACATGATATATAATTATTAAGATTATCATAACTAAATACAGTATTCACATATAAAAAAAATTTAAAAATTGATATATTTTCAAAGTTTATAACCTTCAAAACTAAGAAAAAATAACAAAAATAAATTTTTTGATATATCATTGTTTAAATAAAACTTATAAACCATTAAATGCCTAAATATATAAATATCTAAACTCCTAAACCCCGAAGCCCCTAAATACATAAATCTTTAAACTAGTGAACCTGAAATATAATTTAAATAATTTATATAAATATTAATTACAAAATAAATTATGAGTGATACAAATATAATTTAAATAATATATTTTTCATCAAAAAAACATATAAGCTTATAAAATAATGCAAAAACTAATAAAAAATTATTATTTAGTAATAAATTTTACTTTGATTTTGAATTATTTTAGGTTTTTTAATTATATTTTAATTTATATCTATCATATTAATAATAGTTTATTAATTTATTTTTTGATAATTGATATAATATATATCAATAAAATTGTTTATATTTAGTTTATATTATATAAAGTTATAATATTTATTATTACTAAATTTTTGTATTCACATTTTTAAAAAATTTTAAAATTATTATATTTTCAAATGTTATATCCTTTGAAAATTTGAAAAAATATCAAAAATTATATTTTGTTATTTCATTGTTTGAATAAAACCTATAAACCATTAAATGCCTAAATACTTAAATCAATAACTTCTAAATCTCGAAAACCCTAAATAGATGAATTTTTAAAACATGTATATCCTAAATAATAAATAAATAATAAATAATAAATCTTAATTTTATTATTTTCATTATGATTTTAAATATTCAATTGAATTATTTATTTGTTTATTTTTATAAAAATATTAATTACAAAATAAATTATAATTTATATAAATATAATTTATATAAATTATTTTTCAACAAAATAATATAGATAAACTTAATAAAAGAAGAAAAAATTTAAAAACAAAAAAATATTATATAGTAATATATTTTGCTTTGTTTCTGAATCATTTTAGGTTTTGTAATTATATTTTAATTGATATCTAACTTATTAATAATAGATTATTATTTTATTTTTTGATCATTATTAGAATATTTATCAATAAAAATGTTTATATTGAATTTATATGATATATAAATTTAATAATTATTATAACTAAATATTGTATTCACTTTTGAAAAAAGTTTTAATATTTTGATATTTTCAAAGATTATAACCTTTGAACATGTGAAAAAAAAATATTTTTGTTGTTATTTCATTGTTTAAATAAAACCTATAAATCACTAAATGCCTAAATACTTAAATCATTAAACTACAAAATCTCGATAACCCTATATAAAAAATCTTTTAAACCGGGATACCCTAAATAATAATTAATAAATAACATTTTTATTTGTATTCATTATAATTACAAAAATTTATTTTGATTGATAAGTTTTATATTTATATATATATATATTAATAATAAAATAAATTATGAGTTAAAAATATAATTTATAAAGATTATTTTTCATCAAAAAAATAGATAAGCTTATAAAAAGAATAAAAATTTAAAAACAAATAATTATTATTAAGTTATATATTTTGCTTTGCTTTTGAATCATTTTAGGTTTTAATATTATATTTTAAGTAATATCTATCTTATTCATTATAAATTTTAATTTATTTTTTGATAATTATTAGAATATCTATGAATAAAATTGTTTATATTGAATTTATATGATATATAATAATTATTATTATTATAAATAACTATTGTATTCACTTTTGAAAAAAATAAAAAAATTATTATATTTTCAAAGGTTTTAATCTTTAAAAATGAGAAAGGATATAAAAAATAAATTGTTTGTTATTTCTTTCTTAAATAAAAGCTATAGACCACTAAATGTTTACTTACTTAAATCAGTAGCTCATATAACCCGAAACCCCTAAATACATAAACCTTATAACAGCTGTATACTACTTAATAAATAGTAAATCTCATTTTTATTTCTATTTATTATAATTTTAAATATTCATTTGAATTATTTATATTTTAATTTTTAGAAAAATTAATTACAAAATAAATTTAAAGTGAGACAAATTTTATTTAAATAATTTATTTTTAATCATAAAAAAATATAAGATTATAAAAAGATGGAAAAATTTAAAAATTAAATATTATTATTTAGTAATATATTTTTATTTGATTTTGAATCATTTTGGGTTATGTAAATATATTTTAATTAATATTTATATTATTAATAATAGTTTATTAATTTAATTTTTGATCATTATTATAATATCTATCATTAAAATTATTTATATTGAATTTATATGATATATAATTAATAAGATTAATATAATTATACATGGTATTCACATTTCAAAAGATTTTAAAAATTATTTTATTTTTAAAGGTTATCACCTTTGAAAATCTAAAAAAAATCAAAAAAAAATTTTATTTTTATTACATAAATAAAACCTATATACCACTAAATGCCTAAAAACATAAATTGCTAAACTCCTAAATGACAAAACCCCTAAATAATCGATCCATTAAACCGGAATACCATATATAATTGTTGTGCAATTGTGCTTCCACGGTAGTGAGATTGAGATACAGAAACACAGAAACAACAGAAAACAAGCAATATATATATCCCAATTCAGCAACCATCCATGATAGTATCAAAAAACAAGAAATAAACACCGAAAATAACGTAGTTCGCTAGTCGCTCAGTACGACTAGCTAAATCCACCAAAAAATGCTTATGCATTACAGATTAAAGCAACAGAAATGTCTTACAGTATGAACTGTAATTATAATTTTAGATTAGACCGGTATACCCTGAATAATAAATAATAAATCTCATTATTTTTAATTATAATTTTAAATATTCATTTTAATTATTTATTTGTTTATTTTTATATAAATATTAATTACAAAATAATTTATGAGTTATACAAATATAATTTATATAAATTATTTTTGAACAAAAAAATATAGATAAACTAATTAAAAAAAGAAAAAAACTAAAACAAAAAATTATTATATAGTAATATATTTTGCTTTGTTTCTGAATCATTTTAGGTTTTGTAATTATATTTTAATTGATATCTAACTTATTAATAATAGATTATTAAATTATTTTTTATCATTATTATAATATTTATAAATAAAAATGTTTATATTGAATTTAGATGATATATATATTTAATAATTATTATAACCAAATATTTTATTCACTTTTAAAAAAAATTTAAAATTATTATATTTTCCAAGATTATAACCTTTTAACATGTGAAAAAACAAAAAAAAATATTTTTTTTGTTATTTTATTGTTTAAATAAAACCTATAAATCACTAAATGCCTAACCACTTAAATCACTAAATTACAAAATCCCGATACCCCTATATAGATAATCCTTTAAACCGGTATACCCTAAATAATAATTAATAAATCTCATTTTTATTTTTTTTCATTATAATTTAAAAAATTTATTTTGATTCTTTAGTTTTTTATTTATATATATATATATATAATATTATAAAATAAATTATGAGTTAAAAATATAATTTATAAAAATTATTTTTCATCAAAAAATAGATAAGCTTATAAAATGAATAAAAATTTAAAAACAAATAATTATTATTAAGTAATATATTTTGCTTTGCTTTTGAATCATTTTAGGTTTTGAAATTATATTTTAAGTAATATCAATGTTATTCATAATAGATTTTTAATTTATTTTTTGATAATTATTAGAATATCTATCAATTAAATTGTTTATATTGAATCTATATGATATATAATTAGTATGATTATTATAAATAAATATTTATTCACTTTTTGAAAAAAATTTAAAAATTATTATATTTTCAAAGGTTATAACCTTTGAAAATATCAAAAAATAATAAAAAAACTTTATTTTATTATCTAAATAAAAACTATAAACCACTTAATGCATACACAGTTAAATCAATAAACTCCTAAACCCCGTAATGCCTAAATACATAAACCATTAAACTTCTATAAACTACTTAATAATTAATAAATCTAATTTTTATTTCTATTTATTATAATTTTAAATATTCATTTTAATTATTTATTAGTTTATTTCTATAGAAATTTTTATACAAAATAAATTATGAGTGCGAGAAATATAATTTAAATAATTTATTTTTAATCAAAAAAAGTATTTACGCTTATAAAATAAGTAAAAATTTAAAAATTAAAAATTATTATTAAGTAATATATTTTACTTAATTTTGAATCAATTTGGGGTTTGTAATTATTTTTTAATGAATATCTATCTTATTATTAATAGTTTATTAATATAGTTTTTGATCATTATTATAATATCTATCAATAAAATTGTTTATATTGAATTTATATGATATATAATAATTAATATTATTATAACTAAATATTATATTCACATTTCAAAAATGTTAAATATAATTATATTTTCAAATGTTATTACCTTTGAAAATTAGAAAAAATTACAAAATTTTCTTTTGTTATTTTATTGTTTAAATAAAACCTATAAACCACTAAATGCCTAAAAACATAAATCGCTAAACTCCTAAATGACAAAACCTCTAAATACTTTAACAATTAAACTGGTATACATTAATAATAAAGCATAAATTTCATTTTAATTTTTATTCAGTTTAATTTTAAATTTTTATATTAATTATTTATCAGTTTATTTGTATATAAATATTAATTACAAAATAAATTATTAGTTAGATAGATCTAATTTAAATTAAACCGGTATACCCTAAATAATAAATAATAAAACTCATTTTTTTTCATTATAATTTTAAATATTCATTTTAATTATTTATTTGTATATTTTTATATTAATATTAATTACAAAATAAATTATGAGTTAAACAAATATAATTTATATAAATTATTTTTCATCAAAAAAAATATAGATACATTTTTAAAAACTAATTTCAAAACAAAAAATTATTATATAGTAATATATTTTTCTTAGCTTCTGAATAATTTTAATATTTGTAATTATATTTTAAATGATATATATCTTATAAATAATAGATTATTAATTTATTTTTTGATCATTATTAGAATATTTATCAATAAAAATGTTTATATTGAATTTATATGATATATAAATTTAATAATTATTATAACTAAATATTGTATTCACTTTTTAAATAAAACCTTTTAACTTTTATGTTTTCAAAGATTATAACCTTTTAACATGTGAAAAATTAAAAAAAAATATTTTTTTGTTATTTCATTATTTAAATAAAACCTATACACCACTAAATGCATAAACACTTAAATCACTAAACTACAAAATCCATATACCCCTATATAGATAATTCTTTAAACCGGTATACACTAAATAATAATTAATAAATCTCATTTTTATTTGTTTTCATTATAATTTAAAAAAATCATTTTGAATTTTAGTTTTTTATTTGTATATCTGTATTAATTCTAAAATAAATTATGAGTTAAAAATATAATTTATAACTATTATTTTTCATCAAAAAATAGATAAGCTTATAAAAAGAATAAAAATTTAAAAACAAATAATTATTATTTAGTAATATATTTTGCTTTGCTTTTGAATCATTTTAGGTTTTGATATTATATTTTAAGTAATATCAATCTTATTCATAATAAATTTTTAATTTATTTTTTGATAATTATTAGAATATCTATCAATAAAATTGTTTATATTAATTTATATGATATATAATTATTATAATTAAAATAAATAAATATTGTATTCAGTTTTGAAAAAAATTTTAAAATTATTATATTTTCAAATGTTATAAGCTTAAAAAATGAGAAAATATAATAAAAATAAATTTTTTGTTATTTCATTTTTTAAATAAAACCTATAGATCATTAAATGATTACTTACTAAAATCTGTAAGCTCATAAACCCCGTAACCCCTAAATACATAAACCTTTTAATACCTATATTCTACTTATTAAAAATAAATCTCATTTATATTTCTATTTATTATAATTTTAAATATTCTTTTTAATTATTTATAGTTTAATTTTTAGAAAAATTAATTCAAAATAAATTTCGAATGAGACGAATAATATTTAAATAATATATATTTAATAAAAAAAATATAAGCTTAAAAAAAGAAGGAAAAATTTAAAAATTAAATATTATTTTTTAGTAATATATTTTGATTTGATTTTGAATCATTTTGTGTTATGTAAATATATTTTAATTAATATTTAGATTTTTAATAATAGTTTGTTAATTTAATTTTTGATCATTATTATAATATCTATCATTATAATTGTTTATATTTATTTATATATTATATAATTAGTAATTTTAATATAATTATACATGGTATTCACATTTCAAAAAATTTTAAAAATTATTTTCTTTTCAAGGATTAAAACCTTTGAAAATCAGAAAAAATCAAAAAAAAATTTTAATTTTTATTATATAAATAAAACCTATAAACCACTAAATGCCTAAAAACATAAATTGCTAAACTTCTAAACGACAAAACCCCTAAATAATTTAATTATTAAACCGGTATACTATATATAATAAATAATAAATCTCATTTTTATTAAAATTCATTATAATTTTAAACATACATCTTAATTATTTATTAGTTTATTTTTATAGAAATATAAATTAAAAAATAAATTATTAGTGAGACAAATATAATTTAAAAAATTTATTTTTCATCAAATAATATATAAGCATATAAATGGATACAAAAATTTAAAAATTTAAAATTAATATTTAGTAAAATATTTAACTTTGATTTTGAATCATTTTAGGTTTTGCAAATATATGTTAAACAATATTTATCATATTAATAATTGTTTATTATTTTTTTATGATAATTATTATAATATATACCAATAAAATAATTTATATTGAATTTATATGATATTTAATTATTATTATTATTAACTTTATAGTGTATTCACTTTTCAAAAAAAATTAAAAATTATTATATTTTCAAAGGTTATAACCTTCAAAAATGAGAAAAAATAATAAAAATACTTTTTTATTATTTTATTTTTTAAATAAAACCTATAATCCACTAAATGACTAAATTCTAAAATGACTAAACTTCTAATCCCCGAAGCTCATAAATACTCAAAACATTAAATTAGTATAGTCTAAATAATAAATCATAATTCTCAATTATATTATTATTCACTATAATTTTAAATATTCATTTTAATTATTTATCAGTTTATTTTTATAGAAATATTAATTACAAAATAAATTATTAGTGAGACAGATATAATTTAAAAAATTTATTTTTCATCAAAAGAAATATATATGCTTATAAAAAGAGGCAAAATTTTAAAAATAAAAAATTATTTTTTGTTAATATATCTTATTTTGATTTTGAATCATTTTAGATTTTACAATTATATTTTAATGTATATCATTATTATTAATACTAGTTTATTAATTAATTTATTGATCATTATTTTAATATCTATTAATAAAATTATTTATATTTAGTTTACATTATATAAAATTATTAAGATTATTATAACTAAATATTATATTCACATTTAAAATAAATTAAAAATTATTATATTTGCAAAGGTTATAACCTTCAAAAATTAAAAAAAATCAAAAAATTTAATTTTTTGTTTTTTGATTCTTTAAATAAAAACTATAAATCACTAAAGGTCTAAACAATTAAATCACTAAACTTTTAAACCACAAAACACCTAAATACTTAAACCATTAAATCGGTATATCTTGAATAATAAATAATAAATCTAAATTTTATTTTTATTCATTGTAATTTTAAATATTCATTATAATTATTTATTAGTTTATTATTATAGAATTATAAATTACAAAATAAATTATGAGTAATACAAATATAATTTAAATAATTATTTTTAAAAACAAAAATATTAACTTATAAAAAAAGCAAAACATTAAAAAAAACTTTTATTTAGTAATATATTTTAATTTGATTTTGAATAAATTTAGATTTTGCAAATATATTTAAATAATATATATCTTTTTAATAATAATTTATTACATTTTTTTGATCATTATTATAATATCTAGCAATGTAATTATTTATATTGAATTTAAATGACTTATAATTATTAAGATTATTATAACTTAATATTATATTTACATTTAAAAAAAATTTAAAAATTATTATATTTTCAAATGTTATAACCATTGAAAATGTGAAAAAATATCAAAAATAATTTTTTTGTTATTTCATTGTTTAAATAAAACCTATAAACCACTAAATACCTAAAAACATAAATCACTAAACTTCTAAATGACAAAACCTCTAAATACTTAAACCATTAAACTGGTATACATTAATAATAATTCATAAATCTCATTTTAATTTTTATTCAATATAATTTTAAATTTTTATTTTAATTATTTATCAATTTATTTTTTTAGAAATATTAATTACAAAATAAATTATTAGTAAGACAGATATAATTTAAATTAAACCGGTATAACCTAAATAATAAAGAATAAATATCATTTTTTTCATTATAATTTTAAATATTCATTTTAATTATTTATTTGTTTATTTTTATATAAATATTAATAACAAAATAAATTAAGAGTTACACAAATATTATTTATATAAATTATTTTTCATCAAAAAAATATAGATAAACTTTTAAAAAGAAAAAAAATTCAAAACAAAAAATTATAATATAGTAATATATTTTGCTTTGCTTCTGAATCATTTTTGGTTTTGTAATTATATTTAATTGATATCTATCTTATTAATAATAGATTATTATTTTATTTTTTGATAATTATTAGAATATTTATCAATAAAATTATTTATATTGAATTTATATGAAATATAAATATAATGATTATTATAACTAAATATTGAATTCACTTTTGAAAAAAAATTAAAAATTATTATATTTTCAACGGTTATAACCTTTGAAAATATCAAAAAATAATAAAAATAAATATTTTGTTATTTTATTTATTAAATAAAACCAATAAACCACTAAATGTATACTCAATTAAATCAGTAAACTTCTAAACCCCGTAATACCTAAATACATAAACCATTAAACCACTATATAATACATAATAATTAATAAATCTAATTTTTATTTGTCTTTATTATAATTTTAAATATTCATTTTAATTATTTATTAGTTTATTTTTATGAAAATATTTATTACAAAATAAATTTTTAGTGCGACAAATATAATTTAAATAATTTATTTTTAATCAAAAAAGATATATACGCTTATAAAAGAAGTAAAATTTAAAAATTAAATATTATTATAAAGAAATATATTTTACTTTAATTTTGAATCAATTTGGCTTTTCTAAATATTTTTTAATTAATATCTATCTTTTTATTAATTGTTTATTAATTTAATTTTTGATCATTATTATAATATATATCAATAAAATTGTTTATATTGAATTTATATGATATATAATTATTAATATTATTATAACAAAATATTGTATCCAGATATCAGAAAATCTTAAATTTTATTATATTTTCAGAGGTTATACCCTCTGAAAATGAGAAAATATTACAAATTTTTTTTTGTTATTTTATTGTTTAGATAAAACCTATAAAATACTAAATGCCTAAAAAGTTAAATCTCTAAACTTTTAAATGTCAAAACTATTAAACTTGTATACATTAATAATAAAACTTATAAATTATTTTTATTTTAATTATTTATCAGTTTATTTTTATAGAAATATTAATTACAAAATAAATTATTTGTGAGACAGATCTAATCTAGATTAAACCGGTATACCCTAAATAATTAATAATAAATCTCATTTTGTTTTCATTATAATTTTAAATATTTATTTTAATTATTTATTTGTTTATTTTTTATATAAATATTAATAACAAAATAAATTAAGAGTTACACAAATATTATTTATATAAATTATTTTTCATCAAAAAAATATTGATATATTTTTAAAATAAAAAAAATTTTAAAACAAAAAATTATTATATAGTAATATATTTTGCTTTGCTTCTGAATCAATTTAGGTTTTTTAATTATATTTAAATTAATATCTATCTATTAATTATAGATTTTTAATTTATTTTTTGATAATTATTAAAATATCTATCAATAAAATTGTTTATATTGAATTTATATGATATATAATTAATATGATTATTATAAATATATATTGTATTCACTTTTTAAAAGAAATTAAAAATTATTATATTTTCAAAGGTTATAACCTTAAAAAATGAGAAAAAATAATAAAAATAAATTTTTTGTTATTTCATTTTTAAAATAAAACCTATAGATCATTAAATGCTTACTTACTTAAATCTGTAAGCACATAGACCCCGAAATCCCTAAATACATAAATCTTTTAACAGCTATATACTACTTAATAAATAATAAATCTCATTTTTATTTCTATTTATTATAATTTTAAATATTCATTTTAATTATTTATAGTTTAATTATTTAGAAAAATTAATTACAAAAAAATTTTGAGTGAGACAAATATTATTTAAATAATTTATTTTTAATCAATAAAAAATATAAGCTTATAAAAAGAAGGAAATATTTGAAAATTAAATATTATTATTTAGTAATATATTTTGATTTGATTTTGAATCATTTTGTGTTATGTAAATATATTTTAATTAATATTTATATTATTAATAATAGTTTATTAATTTAATTATTGATCATTATTATACTATATATCATTAAAATTGTTTAAATTCAATTTATATGATATATAATTAGTAAGATTAATATAATTATACATGGTATTCACATTTCAAAAAATTTAAAAATTATTTTATTTTAAAGGTTATAACCTTTGAAAATCAGATAAAATCAAAAAAAAAATTATTTTTATTATATAACTAAAAACTATAAATCACTAAATACCTAAAAACATAAATTGCTAAACTCCTAAACGACAAAACTCCTAAATTAACAATCCATTAAACTAGTATACAATATATAATAAATCATAAATCTCATTTTAATTTGTATTCATTATAATTTTAAATATTCATTTTAATTATTTATTAGTTTTTTTAAAGAAATATTAAATACAAAATAAATAAAGAGTGAGACAAATATAATTTTAATAATTTATTTTTAATCAAAAAATAAATATAACCTTATAAAAAGAAGTAAAAATTTAAAAACAAATAATTATCATTTAGTAATATATTTTACTTTGATTTTGAATCATTATAGGTTTTGCATTTATATTTTAATTGCTATCAATCTTATTAATAATAGTTTATTAATTTATTTTTTGATCATTATTATAATATCTATCAATAAAATTACTAATATTGAATTTAAATGTCTTATAAATATTAAGATTATTATAACTAAATATTATATTTACATTTGAAAAAAATTTAAAAATTATTATATTTTAAAAGGTTATAACCTTCAAAAATGTTAAAAAATCACAAAAATAATTTTTTTATTATTTTATATTTTAAATAAACTTATAAACCATTAAATGTCTAATCATTTAAATATCTAGACTCCTTAACACCAAAACTTCCTAAATACTTAAACCATTAAACCTATATAACCTAAATAATAAATAATAAATAATAAATAATAAATTTCATTTTTATTTGTATTCATTATAATTTTAAATATTCATTTTAATTATTTTTTAGTTGATTTTTATAGAAATATTAATTATAAAATAAATAATGAGTGAGACATATAATTTAAATATATTATTTTTTATGAAAAAATAATAAGCTTATAAAAATAAACAAAATTTCAAAAATTTAAAATTTTATTTAGTAATATAATTTACTTTGATTTTGAATTATTTTGGGTTCTGCAAATATATTTTAATTAATATCTATCTTAATAATAATAGTTTATTAATTTATTTTTCGATCATTATAATAATATATATTATTAAAATTGTTTTATTAAATTTACATCAAATATAAATATTAAGATTATTATAACTAAGTATTGTATTCATATTTTACAAAGATTAAAAAATTATTATATTTTCAAAGGTTATAACATTTGAAAATCACGAAAATTCATAAAAATAATTTTTTTATTATTTCATTGATTAAATAAATCCTATAAACACCTAAATGTGCAAACATATAAATCAAAAACTCCTTAACCCCAAAACCACAAAAAACTTAAACCATTAAATAGGTATACACTAAATAATAAAATATATATCTCTTTTTTATTAGTATTCATTATAATTTTAAATATTCATTTTAATTATTTATCAATTTATTTTTATAAAATATTAATTACAAAATAAATTATTAGTTGGACAGATATATTTTAAATAATTTATTTTTCATCAAAAAAATATATATGCTTATAAAATGAGGCAAAATATTTAAAATAAAAAATTATTATTTAGTAATATATCTTATTTTGATTTTGAATAATTTTAGATTCTACAATTATATTTTAATTTATATCATTCTTATTAATACTAGTTTATTAATTTATTTATTGATCATTATTATAATATCTATTAATAAAATTATTTATATTGAGTTTACATTATATATAATTATTAAGATTATTATAACTAAATATTATATTCACAGTTTAAAAAAATTTAAAATTATTATATTTTCAAAGGTTACAACCTTCAAAAATTAAAAAAATTAAAAAATTAAATTTTTTGTTTTTTAATTCTTAAGATAATAACTATAAATCACTAAAGGTCTAAACACTTAAATCACTAAACTCCTAAACCCAAAAATAGCTAAATACTTAAACCATTAAACCAGTATATCCTGAATAATAAATAATAAATCTCAATTTTATTTGTATTCATTATAATTTTAAATAATTATTTTAATAATTTATTAGTTTATTATTATACAATTATAAATTACAAAATAAATTATGAATAAGACAAATTAATTTAAATAATTTATATATAATAACAAAAATATAAAGAAAAACATTAAAAAAATTATTATTAAGTAATATATTTTACTTTGATTTTTTATAAATTTAGATTTTGCTAATATATTTTAAATAATATCTATCTTATTAATAATAGTTTATTAAATTTTGTTTGATCATTATTATAATATCTAGTAATGAAATTATTTATATTGAATTTAAATGACTTATAATTATTTAGATTATTATAACTAAATATTATATTTACATTTGAAATAAATTTAAAAAATATTATATTTTCAAAGGTTATAACCTTAAAAAATGAGAAAAAATTAGTAAAAATAAATTTTTTGTTATATCATTGTTTAAATAAAACTTATAAACCACTAAATGCCTATACACTTAAACCTCTAAACTCCAAAACACAGAAGCCCCTTAAATACTTAAACCTTAAAACTCATAAACCTTAAATATAATTTAAATAATTTATTAAAATATTAATTACAAAATAAATTATGAGTGATACAAATATAATTTAAATAATTTATTTTTCATCAAAAAATAATATAAGCTTATAAAAAGAAGCAAAAATTAAAAAAAATTAATATTTAGAAATAAATTTTACTTAGATTTTTAATATTTTTAGCTTTTGCAATTATATTTTAATTTATATCTATCATATTAATAATAGCATATTAATTTATTTTTTTATAATTGATATCATATCTATCAATAAAATTGTTTATATTTAGTTTATATTATATATAATTATACTGATTATTATTACTAAATATTCTATTCACATTTTTAAAAAATTTTAAAATTATTATATTTTCAAAGGTTATATAACCTTTGAAAATGTGAAAAAATATCAAAAATAATTTTTTTATTATTTCATTGTTTAAATAAAAACTATAAAACACTAAATGCCGAAAAACATAATATTTATCAATAATATTGTTTATGTTGAATTTATATGATATATAAATATAATGATTATTATAACTAAATATTGAATTCACATTTGAAAAAAATTTAAAAATTATTATATTTTGAAATGTTATAACCTTTGAAAATATCAAAAAATAATAAAAATAAATATTTTGTTATTTTAATTTTTAAATACCTATAAACCACTAAATACATACACATTAAAATCAATAAACTTCTAATGCCCTTAATGCCTAAATACATAAACCATTAAACTTTTATATTAAACTTAATAATTAAGAAAACTAGTTTTTATTTCAATTTATTATTATTTTATATATTTATTTTAATTATTAATAAGTTTATTTTATAGAAATATTTATTATAAAATAAATTATGAGTGAGACAAATATAATTTAAATATTTTATTTTTAATCAAAAAAAATATATACGCTTATAAAAGAAGTAAAATTTTAAAAATTAAAAATTATTATCCAGTAATATTTTTTACTTTAATTATGAATCAATATGGGTTCAGTAAATATTTTTTAATTAATATCAATCTTATTAATAATATATTATTAATTTAATTTTTGATCATTATTATAATATCTATAATTAAAATTGTTTATATTGAATTTATATGATATATAATTAGTAAGATTAATATAATTAAACATAGTATTCACATTTTAAAAAATTTTAAATATTATTATATTTTCTAAGGTTATAACCTATGAAAATGAGGAAAAATTACAATTTTTTTTGTTATTTTATTGTTTTAATAAAACCTATAAAACACTAAATGCCTAAAAACATATTTCGCTACATTCATAAACAACAAAACCTCTAAATACTTAAAATATTATACTGGTTAACATTAATAATAATTCATAAATCTCATTTTAATTTTTATTCATTATAATTTTAAATTTTTATTTTAATTATTATTAGTTTATTTTTATAGAAATATAAATTACAAAACAAATTATTATTGAAAAAAATCTAATTTAAATTAGTCTGGTATACACAAATAATAAAGATTAAATATCAATATTATTTTTTTCATTTTAATTGGAAATATTCATTTTAATTATTTATTAGTTTATTTTTATATAAATATTAATTAAAAAATAAATTAATAGCTAGACAAATATAATTTAAATAATTTATTTTTCATCAAAAAATATATAAGCTTATAAATGGATACAAAAAATTAAAAATTAAAAATTAATATTTAGTAAATTATTTCACTTTGATTTTGAATCATTTTAGGATTTGTAAATATATTTTAAACAATATTTATTTTATTAATATTTGTTTATTAATCTTTTGTGCAATCATTATTATAATATTTATCAATATAATTGTTATATTGAATTTACATGATATAAAATTATTAAGATTATCATAACTAAATATAGTATTCACATTTAAAAAAAAATTAAAAATTGTTATAGTTTCAAAGGTTATATTAAATTTTTTGTTATTTTATTTTTTAAATAAAACCTATAAACCACTAAATTCTAGGGGTGATCATGGGACGAGACGAAATGGGGATTACAAATCTCCAGTCCCTTCCCACAGTTCGGAGATTTTTTTTTGAAGATCCAGACCCGTCCCATAGGTTGAAAATATCGGGATAGGACGTGATGGAGATCGGTGATTTTGGGTAGGAGAAAATGGTTCCGGGACGGAATGGAGTTCAGACATTTTTTATTATTTATTTTTTTCAAACCGGCCAAGTTAGTTCATGTCCAAACCTTTTGTTTTACAATTTATCATTCCTTAGTTATGTATCATTCAAACTCAAATTGGGTCTTTTTTGTTTTGCCAAATAGGTTGAATATCACAAACGAGTTCCATTACCGTGTCAAAAGCTTTGATCTGCATAAAAGGATAGAAATGTTAAATAGAACGGGACCGAGTTGTGTGCTTAATTTGGTTATTTGTTTTTTCACAAGTTGGCTTTGTTCAGCCGAGTAAAAGTTAACCATAATAGCAATACTACTTTTTTTAAACAATTACTTAAAATATTAAAGAATAGCTAAAGATGACAACAAACATTGGAGGCATCAATTACTACTTAAGTAATTGCTAAAATTAGGCAGCTTAATATAATAAAAAAATAAAACTAATAACAACCATGATAATAATCATTTCAAAGGTCCGTCCCGGAACAGCAATGAAAATCCAAACCCAATTATTTAGCTATTCTACAACTCCTCCCTTTTCTTCATCCACTATAGAAGGATAACCAAAGATGAAAACGTGTTAATCATGCAGACATAAATTTCTAAGATGAAAGAGTAATAAAAAAACAAAATATTACCTTAAACAATTTAATACAACTCCCCCCACTGCTAAATATATATTCATATGCCGTAGATGCTTGGATAGCAAATACATCCCTTGCTACATTTTCAAAAGAAGGATACCTAACCAAATTTACCTTCCACCAGTTTAGAAGATCAAAATCAATTCTATTTTTTTCAAGTTTGTCCTCCAAGTACCTATCCAACTTTTCCAAAGCTCAACTTCTTGTTCTTTCTCCAATTCAACAAAAAAAATCATCAACATAAGTATGACTACCATCAAAGAAATCATCATTTTTCTTCAACACACTAGAAAAGAAATCATCTTCTATTGATTCATCTTCATTTAAATCTTTATTATCATCCATCATTTCATTTAAAGCATTTATAACCTTTTACACCAAATTTTTAGCCAATTCCTCACCATATTACTAAGTATACTTAACCTTGAGATATTTGAGCTTATATCTAGGATCCAACACTACTGCTACCAAAAGCATAATATTTTTGACTGAAGAGAACCCCAATATTTGTTGAATTTATGCCTCATTTTCATACCAATTTCAAACACCATTGTATCTCTACTATTTTTACAAAACAAAATTTTTTTTCAAAATTCGAATAATCTAAGGAAAATAAATACTAGTGGTTGAATATTATGAGCCAAAAAATTTACAAGTTACCTCATAAAAAGTTTCAAGAATAAAGTTAAAATTTTGGTGTTTGTTCAGTCTCTTTCAGTTGGAACGTTTGAACCAATCTTTTTTAAAAACCATTTGACTTTGTCCTCCAACTTATCAAATTCTTTTTGATATTTTATATCAGTTTGTAGCATCAAATAATTTGAATTCCATCTTTTAGGACAATATAATTGCAATGAAGATCCATATGTCATGTTTGCTTCTTCAACACATTACTTAAACATATCTAATCTTTTACGACTGCTCCTCACATATTTCACCACACCTCTAATTTTTTGAATAGCACCCTCAACTACTACAATGCCATCTCTGACAATTAAGTTTAAGATATGAGCACAACATATCATATGAAAATGCTTGCCTCTCAAAGGTACAACACTTTTCTTCACAAGCCTTTTTTTTCAATTATTCAACTGCAACATCATTATTTAATGCATTGTCAACATTAATGAACATCAACTTTTTCAAACCACATTCATTCATGCAAAACTCAATAGTATTTCTAATATTAACTACAGAATGACTTTTAATTAAACAAAAGTTCAAAAGCCTTTTATGCATATTCCATTGAGAATAAATGAAATGAATAGTCAAACATATATAAGACAAATTTTGAATGCTAGTCAAAGTGTCAGTAGTCAATGAAACTATACAACAATGAGATGATATGCTATCAAATAATTTCTTCTTTTCCTTCACAAACAAAGTAAAATAATACCTCAACACAGAGTGCCTAGATGGAATTTTAAATTGAGGCACACTAACTTCACAAACTTTTTAAACTCATCCATCTCAACAAAACAAAAAGGCAATTCATCTTTTATGATCATTTTCACCAAAGCCTCCCGAACTAGTTGTTGATCAAATTGCCAACAAGTAAATTTGTTATCCTCTGAACTAGTACCTTTAGTGAAACTCAACAAAGATTGTGACTTGTCTTTACCTTTGTGAGCTTCTATTAATTCTTTTTTGTGTGGAAATTTCCTACAAGTATCTCTCAAGTATTTCTATAAACCTGAAGTACCTTGATCACTTTTTGCCAAATATTCTTTCCTACACCATATACAAGCTGCCCTACCAGTTTCATTTATCTCTGAATCAACTAATATCTCATAAGTTTCCCAAACAGCAGACTTATACTTGTTATGAGCTTGAGGTTCAGATGTCCCTTGACTTTCTTTTACAATTGGAATTGAAGAACCTGCCATAACAATATGAGGGTTCGTGAAAGGATGATGATTGGATTTACCAGTACTTTGATCATTTGAGATCTGATCATCTTCAATTTATTGTATTTTTCTTTTACCGCTGGATTGTGTCATCTGCATTATCATTAATTAATATGATATGTTAAGCATAAATACATATAAATATTTCAAACAAGCAAGCTCTACAAAACTGACTGTAACACATTCGGCCCAACCACAAAACCACAACCAATACTCAACAAAACTGACTGAGACACATAATAATAATATTTAATCACTCAATTCTCGTCAAAAAAACAAACCAAAAAATTGGTGAAATCTGTGACATGGTAGAGGCAACCAAAAGTGCGACAGACAAGGGCTCGACCTAACTAAACACGGCTGGAATGGAGTGAAGTGCCCTGAAACTCTTCGGAACAGCAATAGGAGCATCGGAATTGGATGGGCACTAGCAAAATTGGTGGCATATTAATCTTATATATATATATTCTTGGTTCTAGTATAGGGTTTTTAGGACTGGATGGTTCTAGGGATGGATATTGCTTAAGATCCGGAACCATCCCAAAAGAAAAAATACGTGACAGAACGGGACGGTAAAAGTCAAAATCAAGAGATTTTTTCAGTACCGATTCTTTCGGGAAAAGGCTTCGGGTAGGGTGGCGAATCTCCGAGTCCCGTGAGCCGCCCTACTTAATGCATATAAAGTTAAACAGTAAACTTCTAAACCCCGTAATGCCTAAATACATAAACCATTAAATCGCTAAATACTGTTTAATAATTAATAAATCTAATTTTTATTGCTATTTATTATATTTTTAAATATTCATTTTAATTATTTATTTGTGTATTTATTTATTATTATTTATTAAAAAATAAATTATGAGTGGGACAAATATAATTTAAATAATATATTATTTATCTAATAAAAATATATGCTTATAAAAGAAGTATAAATTTAAAAATTAAAAATTAAAAATTATTAACAAGTAATATAAGTTTCTTTAATTTTGAATCAAATTGGGTTTTGTAAATATTTTTTAATTAATATCTATCTTAATATTAATAGTTTATAAATTTAATTTTTGATCATTATTATAATATCTATCAATATAAATGTTTATATTGAATTTATATGATATATAATTATTAATATTATTATAACAAAATATTGTATTAAAATTTCAAAAAATTTTATATATTATTATATTTTCAAATGTTATAACCTATGAAAATGATAAAAAATTATATAATTTTTTTTTATTTTATTTATTTAAATAAAACATATAAACCAATAAAAGCCAAAAAACATAAATAACTAAACTACTAACGACAAAACCTCTAAATACTTAAATCATTAAACTGGTATACATTAATAATAAATAATAAATCTAATTTTAATTTTTATTCTGTATAATTTTAAATTTTTATTATAATTATTTATCAATTTATTTTATAGAAATATTAATTTCAAAATAAATTATTAGTGAGACAGATCTAATTTAAATTAAACCGGTATCTTAAATAATAAATAATAAATCTCATTTTTTTTCATTATAATTTTAAATATTCATTTTAATTATTTATTTGTTTATTTATATATAAATATTAATTACAAAATAAATTGAGTTAGACAAATATAATTTATATAAATTATTTTTCATCAAAAAATTACTGATAAACTTTTTTTAAAAAAAAATTCAAAAAAAAATTATTGTATAGTAATATATTTTGCTTTTCTTCTGAATCATTTTAGGTATTGTAATTATATTTTAAATGATAGCTATCTTATTAATAATAGATTATTAATTTATTTTTTGATCATTATTAGAATATTTATCAATAAAATTATTTATATTGAATTTATATGATATATAAATATAATAATTATTATAACTAAAAATTGTATTCACATTTAAAAAAAATTAAAAAATTATTATATTTTGAAAGGTTATGACATTTGAAAATATTTAAAAATAATAAAAATAAATTTTTTATTATTATATTTTTTTAATAAAACCTATAAACCACTAAATGCATACATAGTTAAATCAGTAAACTTCTAAACCTCATAATGCCTAAATACATAAACAATTAAACCACCATATACTACTTAATAATTAATAAATCTAATTTTTATTTCTAGTTATTTTAATTTTAAATATTTATTTTAATTATTTATTAGTTTATTTTTATAGAATTATTTATTACAAATTAAATTATGAGTGCGACATATATATTTTAATTAATTTATTTTTAATCAAAGATAATATATGCTTATAAAAGAAGTAAAAATTTAAAAATTAAAAATTATTATCCAGTAATATATTTTACTTTAATTTTGAATCAATATGGGTTTTGTAAATATTTTTTAATAAATATCAATCTTTTTATTAATAGTTTATTAATTAATATTTTGATCATTATTATAGTATCTATTAATAAAATTGTTTATATTGAATTTATATCATATTAATTATTAATTTTATTATAACTAAATATTATATTCACATTTCAAAAAATTTTAAATATTATTATATTTTCAAAGGTTATAACCTATGAAAATGAAAAAAAATTACAAATTTTTTTTGTTATTTATTGTTTAAATAAACCTATAAACTACTAAATGCCTAAAAACATAAATTGCTAAACTCCTAAACATCAAAACCTCTAAATACTTAAACCATTAAATATGTGTACATTAATAAAAAATCATCAATCTCAATTTAATTTTTATTAAGTATAATTTTAAATTTTATTTAATTATTTATGAGCGGGAGCTTAACTTGAAGCTTTTTGCTGAGTTGCTAGTTTTAAGTAAGGAGTGGGAGCAGATCATGTCAATCCCTTTCCATATGATTGGAATCGTCTCAATCAATATTTGAGTGTTCTCGCTCGTCAATTGACAATTAACACTGAGTGCGGTGATATTTTCCATGGTGAGTTAGTTTTTATAGAAATATTAATTAACAAATAAATTATTAGTGAGACAAATCTTTTTTAAATATTTATTTTCATCAAAAAAATATATATATCCTTATAAAAATAGGCCAAAATTTTAAAAACAAAAATTTATTATTTATTAATATATTTTATTTTATTTTAAATCATTTTAGATTTACAATTATATTTAATTTATATCATTCTTATTAATAATAGTTTATTAATATTTTATTGATCATTATTATAATATCTATTAATAAAATTCATTTATATTGAGTTTAGATTATATATATTATTTAGATTATTATTACTAAAAATTATATTCACATTTTAAAAAAAAATAAAAATAATTATATTTTCAAAGGTTATAACCTTCAAAAATTAAAAATAAGCAAAACATCAAAGAAGTATTATTTTTTTATATATTTTATTGATTATGAATAAATTTACATTTCAAATATATTTTAAATAATATCTTATACATTTTTAATAATAGTTCTTAATTTATTTTCATCATTATATAATATATTCAATATAATATTTATATTAAATTTACATGATATATAATTATTAAGATATCATAACTAAATATAGTATTCACATATAAAAAAAATTTAAAAATTGTTATATTTCAAAGTTTATAACCTTAAAAATGAGAAAAAATACAGAAATAAATTTTTGTTATATCATTGTTTAAATCAAACATATAAACCTTTAAATACTAAATACATAAATATCTAAACTCCTAAACCCCGAAGGCCCTAAATACTTAAACCTTTAACTCGTAAACCTTAAATATAATTTAAATAATTTATAGAAATATTAATTACAAAATAAATTATGAGTAATAGAAATATAATTAAAAAATATATTTTTCATCAAAAAAAACATATAAGCTTATAAATGATGCAAAAACTAAAAAAAAATAACTAGTT
>JAREIK010004207.1:0-11473 GCA_029783825.1 Sapria himalayana | reverse complement strand
ATAAAACAAAGGTTACAATAGTTTTAAATGAAGGCTCCATTTCATGTCGCGACACCACCTGATGTCAGCGACATAAAAACATGAAGATTTAAGTTGCAACCAAAAATAGAGGTTGAAAGGAGGTCGCAACCTGAAGCCAAACCGAAGCCCTTGCACCAAGAACTGGAGTTGCGACCATTTACAAATCAAGGATCAGAAACGATGTCGCGACCACTCGTTTAGGTCGCGACCTGAAGAAGAGATGAGCACAATAAATAAAGGTCGCAACTACTTTGAGCAATTGGGACTACATGCAATCAGAAAAAGAGCAACACGAGGGGGGTCGCGTACATTACCTTGAGGTTCGCAACCTAGAATAAAGGAGGGAAGGAGGAAATTTGGTTGCAACACAGAATTGAGGTTGCGACCAGAAGAAAAGAATGAGCAGCAAAAGAGGTCGCGACTCACTAGTAGGTCGTGACATAAAATTGAAACCTATGAAGGCAGAAGACCACCAACACAATCGCGACCAAGAAATCAAAGTCACAACATGAAATCATCATACAAACAGAAAGGTGGTCGCAACCTAAAACTGTTGTCGCAGCTCAGAAGCTGGAAGAAGAGAAAGACAACGATGTCGCAACATGAAACTGAGGTCGCGACATCAACACTGGAGAAACACTGAGCAAATAAGGTCGCGACTACAAACGATGTCGCGACCATTGATCAAAGCAGTTGCAAGAAAACTGGTTGCAACAGAAACAAAGAGGTCGCGACTGATCACGAGCAATCAAGAGAAATCCATGTCGCGACATCAACTTGAGGTCGCGACATAGGACAGTGAGCTGGGCTTTTTCTTTGGGAATTCCACCTGGAGCTTTTTGGGGATTCGGCCCAATTTCTTTTGACAGTATAAATAGACAGTTTTAGAATAGTAAAGTAGCTTCCGTCTTCACTACCCAGAAAAGGGGAAAGGAGAGGAACTCAGTGTATAGTTTAGAGTAGATTTTTATTTCTTTCTTTATTTTTAGTTTATTTCTTTTCTGGATTTGAATCTGCGAACTGTGCAGAGACGAGTAGAGCTGGATTTTTATTTCTGTTATTTTCTTAGAATTACTGCCTGAAAATTTATGAAATCTAGACAAATTTCTGGAATTCATTTCTTCTCAGTTTTATTGCAATTACAGTGGTTGTACGTGATCGGTGCTCCATTTCTTAATTCGCAATGCAGTAATCAGAGCGCAGCTCTGCTGGATTTGATTTACATTTAGTTACAGTCTTTCCTGCACAAATATGGAGAACTAATTTGGGTTTGAATTTACTTATTTGGTGTCGTTTGTGAATTGATAAGTTCCCAATAGTAGTACCTAATACCAGTTGAGGGAATGTATCTTACTCTGATATCCAGGATGCCCTCTGCGTGACACAGAGACGGAGATTCCTGAGAGCTGAGAGCATTCTTTTCTGGGTATGTTCGACTACCATTGATGAACTGCTGAGCTCTGAGAGTTCATTTTGATAAATCCCCCATTCGCTCATAATTGAAGTTGGAGGGGTGTATTTAACAATATAAATAATCAGAGAGTTCACCTTAATCTAAAGGTAAGTTCCTAACCCCGTGTTAGCTTAGATCTAATCAAGGGAAAGGGACGAACCCATAGATCTGGAGGTTGAGCCACCAATTAAGTGGTAGAAGCTTTGCGAAAATCCTGAGAAGGAAAAGCAAAAGGTCTGCTGTCAACAGGAAATGGGTGTGAAGTATTGAGAGAGAAAAATACCCAGATCTTGCAAGAGAATTTGGAATACAGGTAGCTGGTTTGATCTTGTCTTCGAGAGAAGCAAGGATATCTAACCGGTGAATATGGAGAAATCCAATTCCAACAATTAGGAAATCTTGGACAAAACTCAGATCCATACATAGAACAGAGCAATGTACTTTAGTGCTGGAATTGACTGTTTCATTGTATTTCACTGATAGTTTTCGTTTCTCACAGGAAACTGATTCAATCCATTCTTATAGATACAATTTATTTTTATTCATTTACTTTTGTTTTAGCTTAGTTTGACAATATTCAATAGTATAGGATCTTTAATTTTTGTTGTTTAGATAAAACTTTCACTATGAGTTCTTAGTCCAAATAGTATGGAATTTTAGTAGTTGGGGTAGTTGATCTTTAATTCGTTGCCAATCTCTGTGGGAATGATACCTGGACTTACATTCAGATTTTACTACTTGTATGACCTGTGCACTTGCAGTGTCATAGACTTGACCCTTATCTTTAAATCATGAACATTAAGAGAAAATTATTTTATCAAGCAAACTTATCCAAAGTGACATGGATGCAAGAGAAGTGTAAGGCTCTTGTAACTATGTTAATTTGAGGGGTTTTAGTCTATATAGAAAAAGGCAAACAAGTTTTTATGGCGCCGTTGCCGGGGATTGAAAGAATTAAATAGATCAATATTCTGACAAAAGAGGGAAATGCTAATTTGGACATTTTATAAAAGAAAAGAACAAAAATAGCTTTTCAAGCAGTGGCTACATCAACCACTGATCTTTAACAAGCCATGTTGAAAATGTTTGTTTAGTTTGACTAATCCTATTAATCTGAGTGTGTTTTGATTTCAGGAAATCCTTTAATGCATAGGAAACAGGATTCTGACCTGATTCCAGCAGACACTGAATTGGAAAGAACACTCAGAAGCTTAAGAAAGACAAAAGAGCAGAAAACGCAGCTATGGCAGATGAGAGACATGACCAGACAGAGGAACAGAGGACAGCAGCCAGAAGGCCTCCCATTACTGACACAATGGAGGATTTCTGGAGGCCTATTATTCAGGAAGAGTATTCTGCAATCAGACAGCCTACTGTGGATGCAAATAACTTCGAACTAAAGCCAGCCTTGATTACAATGGTGCAGCAGCATCAGTTCACTGGTCACCCCACCGAAGACCCAAACGAGCACCTGGGTAGATTTCTCAGGATGGCAAATACAGTGAAGCTGAATGGTGTGAGACCAGAGGTGATAAAGTTGCATCTCTTCCCATTTTCTTTGAGAGATATAGCAGCCACATGGTATGAATCAGTTACCATATGGTTCAGTTGATACTTGGGAAGAGTTGGTAGAAGCATACTTGGGCAGGTTCTTTCCCCCATCTCTCACCTCAGAGAGAAGAAGAGAGATAATAGTATTCCAACAAGGGGAAGATGAGAGCCTATATGTAGCCTGGGAAAGATTCAAGAGGTTGCTGAAGAGGTGCCCTATGCATGGAATTGATTTAAAAACCCAGATGGATATAGTGTATCATGCCTTAAATGATACATCTAAGGGTATTATTGATGCTTCATGCTGTGGAGCATTCAAACGAAAAAGTGCTGAAGAGGCTAGAGATCTGATAGAAGACCTGGCCAAATGCAATATGAAAGCTCCATCTGAGTTTTCAAGGGGTAACAGCAGAGGAAAAGGGGTCATGGAGCTGAGCAAAATGACAGCCATGGAGGCAAAGTTAGATGCCATAATGCATAGGATGGACAAACAGGAGAGAAAAATGCACACTGCTCATGAAATAGGAGCAGTGGAAAGAGAACTTATGAGAAGAAGTGCTGATGTACCAACAGAAGAAGATTCTTATGGTGCTGAGGAGGTTAAGTACGTGAATGAGCCAAGAAATTACCATTTCAAGCCAAATCCTAACCTGCCCACACATTACAGTCCAGCACTGAGGAACCATGAGAATTTCTCATATGGTGGAGGGGCATTACAAGGCCCAAGGCATGGACAGAATCCTCAACAAGGATATCAGCAGCCACCAAGGTTCCAGCAGCAGCATCAAGGGGGTGAAGGCAGAAATGACTATCAGGGTCAAAGGAGGACTCAACCATTTGAAGAACAAATGCTGCAGTTCATGGGGGACAACAAGAGGCTATTACAATTCCATGAACAGAAACTGTCTGACTTGGAAGCTTTCAAGTCTGATACTCAAGTGTTTCAGAAGAATACAAGTGCCTCGTTGAAAAACTTGGAGACACAAGTAGGGCAACTGGCCCTGAATATGCCAAATCAGAGCAAGGGTACATTCCCTAGTGACACTCAAAAGAATCCAAAAGACTGCATGGCAATTCAGTTAAGAAGTGGGAAGGATTTGAGCAACAACAGAAGGAAAGAAAGGAAAGAAGAGACTGAGGCAGAACAAGAAGAGACTGGAAAGGAAGGAGAGAAGAGCACACAGATTGAACAGCCGAAAGGAAGTAATGAGCAGAAACAGAAGGAAGGAGTACCAGCTTATACACCTTCAGTGCCATTTCCACAGAGACTTCAGAAGGCAAAAGAGAAGAACAGTTTTCTAAATTCTTGGACATTTTCAAGAAAATAGAAATCAATATCCCATTTGCAGAGGTGATCAACCAAATGCCTATTTATGCAAAATTTCTGAAGGAGATACTGAGCAAGAAAAGGAAGATAGCTGAGGAGGGAATAGTGAACTTGACTGCTACCTGCAGTGCAGTTATCCAGCAAAAGCTCCCAGCAAAAATGAAGGACCCTGGCAGTTTCACCATTCCCTGCTCCATAGGGAAATATGAATTCAAGAAAGCTTTATGTGATTCTGGCGCTAGTATAAATTTGATGCCTCTATCAGTTGTGCAGAGACTTAATTTGGGGGAACTTACCCCAACAGCAATTACATTGCAAATGGCTGATAGATCAATGGCACAACCAGAAGGTATTCTTGAAGATGTACTTGTCAAGGTTGGGAAATTCATCTTCCCAGTGGATTTTGTTATCATGCAGATGGAGGAAGATACCCAAGTTCCTTTGTTGCTGGGAAGACCTTTCTTAGCAACTGGAGCTGCCTTGATAGATGTACAGAAAGGTGAACTGACACTAAGGGTGGGAAATGAAGCAGTGCACTTTAATATTAATAGGAGTTTGGAACATCCTGATGTAGATGCAGAAAGTTGTATGGCTGTAGGAAACAATAGCCTTCTCAATGTTGAATTGAATTCTGATTGTATCCTTCAACATTCTATCAATGAAATTGAGATGAATTTTCAGTATCTTGAGAGTCTTGATTGTGAAGTACTGCCTTCAAATTTGTTTAACAAAGAAACAGTCTCGAGCATAAATGAAAACAGTCAAGATGAAGTATGCAGCCAGAAACAGCAAACTCATGAGCAGGAAACTAGTGCAGAAGGGTTAACATTGAAAGAATTGCCCAGTCATTTGAAATATGAGTTTTTAGAACCAGAAAAGAGAAAACCAGTTATCATATCAGCTGCATTGACTGAAGCTGAAGAACAGAAGTTGCTGGAAATTCTGAGAAAATACAAGGAAGCAATTGCTTGGTCAATTGAGGATCTGAAGGGTATCAGCCCTCCATTTGCATGCACAAAATATTGCTGAATGATAATGCAAAAACTTCTATTGAGCATCAAAGGAGGCTGAACCCAGTGATGAAAGAAGTTGTCAGAAAAGAAGTTCTGAAATGGTTAAATGCAGGTTTTATATATGCTATATCAGATAGTTCTTGGGTAAGCCCAGTGCATGTGGTTCCCAAGAAAGGTGGATTCACTGTGATCAGAAATGAAAAGAATGAACTGATTCCTACAAGAACTGTGACAGGATGGAGGGTGTGTATTGACTACAGAAAATTGAATACTGCAACCAGAAAGGATCATTTTCCCCTGCCTTTCATTGATCAGATGCTGGATAGGTTGGCAGGACACCCTCACTTTTGTTTTCTTGATGGATACTCTGGATATAACCAAATTGCTATTGCACCTGAGGATCAGGAGAAAACCACTTTTACATGCCCATTTGGTACTTTTGCTTTTAGGAGAATGCCATTTGGTTTGTGTAATGCTCCTGGTACCTTCCAAAGATGCATGATGTCTATATTTTCTGATTTAGCAGAAGAAGTTATGGAGATCTTCATGGATGATTTTACAGTGTATGGATCCAGTTTTGAACAGTGCCTGCATAACTTGGGGACAGTACTTCAAAGGTGCAAGGACAAGAATCTAGCTCTGAATTGGGAAAAATGCCATTTTATGGTTACAGAAGGAATTGTCTTAGGGCACATGATTTCTGCAGCAGGGCTTGAGGTAGACCAAGCAAAAGTTTCAATTATAAGAAATTTGATGCCACCCACTACAGTCAAGGGAATTAGAAGTTTCTTAGGACATGCTGGATTTTACAGAAGATTTATCAGAGATTTCTCAAAAATTGCTAGACCACTATGCAGATTGCTGGAAAAAGATACTAAGTTCTATTTTGATGAATCCTGCCAGAATTCTTTTGAAGAAATCAAATCCAGACTAGTTGAAGCTCCCATCATGGCAAAACCAGATTGGAACAGAGAATTTGAAATCATGTGTGATGCCAGTGATTTTGCAATGGGAGCTGTATTGGGACAGAAAGCTGAAAAAGTGTTCAAGGCCATATACTATGCCAGCAAAACCTTTAATGAAGCTCAGGAAAATTACTCTACTACTGAAAAGGAGATGCTGGCAATAGTATTTGCATGTGAAAAATTTAGGCCATACATTTTGGGGTCCCATGTTATTATACACACTGATCATGCAGCAATTAAGTATCTAATGGCAAAGAAAGAAGCAAAGCCAAGACTGATCAGGTGGGTACTGTTATTGCAGGAATTTGATTTAGAAATAAAAGACAAGAAGGGTTGTGACAATGTGATAGCTGATCACTTGTCAAGAGTGGAGAAACCTACTGTACAAGAAGAAGAAAGAGAAATAGCAGAAAATTTTCCAGATGAGCAGTTATTCCAGCTATCACTCCAATCACCTTGGTATGCTGATATTGTGAACTTCTTAGCTTGTGGAATTATGCCACCAGAATTCAGCTACCAGCAGAGAAAAAAGCTAAGGACTGATAGCAGGTTTTACATTATGGGATGACCCACTATTATTCAAAAGAGGAATTGATATGATCATCAGAAGGTGCGTACCAGAAAGTGAACAAGGGCAAATTTTAACAAGAATGTCATGCATCACCTTATGGAGGACACTTCGCAGGAGACAAAACAGCCCACAAAATTCTCCAATCAGGTTTTATTGGCCTAACTATTTTCAAGGATGCTTTTGAATGGGTGAAACTTTGTGATCAGTGCCAAAGAATGGAAATATCAGCAAAAGGCATGAAATGCCCCTTGCATGGTATCCTGGTGGTGCAATTATTGATGTATGGGGAATAGACTTCATGGGGCCTTTTCCATCTTCTTTTGGAAATATATACATACTCCTAGGCTGTGGATTATGTATCCAAATGGGTGGAAGCAACAGCTTGTCCCAAGAATGATGCTAATACAGTTGTAGGATTCTTACAAAGAAATATCTTGAGCAGATTTGGGACACCCTAGGACTATTATTAGTGATGGAGGGAGCCATTTTGCAAATAAGGTGTTTGACAAACTCATGGGCAGATATGGTATCAAACACATTATGAGCTTGGCTTATCATCCTCAAACAAATGGGCAAGCTGAAATTTCCAACAGGGAGATAAAGAAAATTCTTGAAAAGACTGTAAGTTCCAGCATAAGAGATTGGTCTTTGAAGCTTGATGATGCACTCTGGGCATACAGGACTGCTTTTAAAACTCCCATTGGAATGTCCCCATACAGGCTTGTCTTTGGAAAACCTTGTCATCTACCTCTTGAGCTAGAATATAAAGCTATGTGGGCCATCAAGAAGCTAAATTTTGATTTCAAAGCTGCTAAAGAAGAGAGGCTACTCCAGTTAAATGAATTGGAAGAGTTGAGGAATGAAGCCTATGATAGTGCCAGAATCTACAAAGATAAAACAAAAAAATGGCATGATCAACGAATTTTGAGGAGGGAATTCAAGGCAGGAGATCAGGTCCTGTTATTCAACTCCAGACTAAGACTCTTTCCAGGAAAGCTTAAATCCAAATGGAGTGGACCATATACAGTAGTATCAAGCACACAGTTTGGGGCAGTGACACTTAGAAACCAGCAATCATGAGGAGTTCAAAGTTAATGGTCAGAGATTAAAGCACTACCTTGGGAGAAAGCAATTGGAAGAGTAACCCTTAGTTCTGAATGAGGGAAATTGAAGAAACAAACAATGGCAGCAGAAAGTCCAGCTAAAGACTAAAAATTGAGCAGCTTTGTGGAAGGCAATCCACATCAGTTTGTTTTAAGTTTTCTTGTTATAGTTTAAATTTTTGTGTTTACATTTCTAATAGCTTTATGAAATTTGATTCATATTTGATTGAAGAGTAGGTAAATATTTTTGTTCGTTTTGCAGGAAAATGAAAGATTTGCAAAAGGGAGAGCATCTACAATCAAGCTTCAATCTGCATCAGAGACAAAAAGGGGCAGTATACTCTTTTTGATTTTATTTAAATTTTGTCTCTGATATAGCATGATTGAAGTTTGGGGGAATTTTCTTTGTTTTGGTGCTTAAATTTTGAATGTGATGCATAGTGGATGGTTGTTGAATATTTGCATAAAGAAGATGAATTGAGTTGTAGTTGTCTTGATTGATTTGAATAAAGTGAAATTGCTGTGAATTTGATTGTTTAGGAAGACCTGAAAATTTTTTGGTCGCAACACTAATCCAAAAAGTTGCAACCAAGAATGCTGGATGTGGAAACAGTCAACTAGAAAAGGAAGTTGAAACAGTGAAACTGAGGTCACGACTGAAATAAAGCAAGGAAAGAAAAGAGAAAGTTGTGACATCAAAAATCCCTTGTCTTGACCACATTTCAGGTCGCAACAAAAATCCTGAAGTTGCGACCAGAATAAGTCCAAAACTCAATAAAGTAGGATTTTAAACCCCTCATTTTGGGTGTCACAGCATTCAAAGTAGGATTCCTTAAAAATAAAATCATCAATTAAAAGCTTAAAAATCTGATGACGTGAAATAAATTGAGCCAACAATCCACTCCAATTTCAAGGTCAGTTCCAAATTAACTTAAACCTTTCAGTTCTGCATCACTCATTCAGAATCTTTGAAATAAATAGTTGTTAATGCAGAAACAGAAATCAATGTCTTGATTAAACGAATTGGTTGGGTCTGCTCAGTTTCAAAGAGAATAATTCGAGGTAATTTAATAATTCCAAGAAAACGATCAATATTCTCACCAAATTCCCAAAACCTTTGTTGGAAATAGCAAGAAACATGAATTCGAGAAACCTCATTCAATTCATTCATCGAAATTTAAAGAAAAATAATAAATGGCCTTGTAGTTCCCAAGAGACGCAATTCACTATAAAAGGACGGGAGAACAAAGGAAAAATAAACAAAAAGAATGAAGAGAAGGGAGAATGAGAGAAAAAGAAGAGTTCCTAGGCTGCAAACACAAGCTTATGGAATGAATGGAGTCGAAAAACAAACCAATTTCATTCATTATTCCATAAAATGCTGTGTAGATCAAGAGAGTGGATGATGGGAAGGGAATTGGAAGAAGGGTTAATTAGAACCCATCAACCCGAGAAGCTCCAAAGAAAAAGGAAGGAAGGGCGCCAAGTTGTTGAACGACCTTTGTTAACAGCCGAATCACTCTTGGAGCAAGCTCAAGGTCTGGTGAACCAAATGAAGCAGAAGCTACAACCTTCAGGAGGAAGATATGGAGTTTTAGATCAAGAAATAAAGAGTTTTTCTCTGATTTAGTTATAGTCTTATTTGTAGGCAAAGCAGATTGTACAACATCGAAATGTTTTGATATTTGAATAAAATTCTTGTTGACCTACAAATTACTTGTTTGTGAGTTCACGAATCGATATATTGAGAATTTTATTTTTGTGTCATTTTCTGCCTTAGCATGAAAAAGAATAAATGCCTTTTCTGTACAATGAATCAAATAAACAATTTGTTCTTCCCAAGAACAAATTTCAGGAAGAATAAGGGCATGAATAATTAAATTGGAAATTAGGAGTGCTGCCTGCATTGTTTAAATTCAGTATAGATTGCAAAAATTGGAAAAATGGTTATTGCTGATGGAACAAAGTACTTGGTTGAATAATGTAAGTAGACAGTAAATAAGTACAAGTCTTGAAGAAATAATACACTTGGGTCAACAAAACTATGAAACTTTGAGAGGAATTAGGAACATCTTCTGGGAAATTCGGATTAAGAGTCCATAGTCCTAGAACTTGTTAGATTATTGATTGAGGCGAAATCTTAGGTGAAAACAACCAACAAGAAGTGATAGAGGCCATCCTTGGCAGTTTGAGCTTTTCTAAGCCTACCCTCAATATATGCTAAAGCATATTCTCTAGTTCCTTAATTTGAGCCAATAAGCCTTATTTCTTCAATAAACAGCAACTGAAAACCTAAATTCCCTTCCTTGCAATAATCCTGCAGCAAAGAGCCCAAATTATCCAGTTTCCAGTACAGAAAAAGTCTACTATAAAGGAAGAAACAAGTTTGGGGGAAAATATTTCCAAATTTTACAATGAAGGAAGGATGAAGAAGTAAAGATGCAGAAATTAGTGAAAAGGCAATAAGTTTTGTCTTGTGGCCTATTTCCCTTGAAACAATTAAGCTCGTAGGGGTGTTTAACACCTAGTACCCTAATACAACTGTTATGGGAGTTGCTAGCCCAAAGTTCTCTAAGAGTAATAGAAAGCCTAAGAAGACAAAACATTGCACTATTCCCAACCTTAGAAAAACAAAAGCAAAAGAGCTTCAAGAACAAAGGAACTGGCCTGAATAAGAGCATATGGAAATTGAAATTCCATAAAAAGAATTCAAAAAGAAGAATCAGGCCAAGATGAGGAGAATCAACAAGTACAAAGAAGAAAAAGGGTGAAAGTTGAAGGCAACACGTACAGAGAAAAAGTGGAAACTGGGTGATTTGAACTTAAATTTTTCCCATTATCTACCAAATTACCTCAGCCCAACCATTACAAGCCTGAAAGACCTCATTGATCTTGAAGGTTGAATTTACCTACATTAGTGGAGATCAATATGAAAAACAAGCTTATGGGACTTTGAGAAACGTCCAGAAAACCCAGAGATAACTAAATTCAACATGAAGAAAAAGGATCAAGACCTGCACACACAACAAGAAACAAGACTTGTTGAATAAACTGTTTAAATACATTAGTTCATCAAGAAATTTGTGATAGAAGTATACCATTTCTTATTTTGAATCGAAACTGAAATTTAAAATGATGCTGGTATATCTTATTTCCAGATTAGAGGTGGAATGAGAAAGATGTGGTAGGAATCAGAAAAATGTCCTTAAAAATTTAAGCTTATTTGTTGAGGACAAACAATTCTTTCTTTTCTTTGCTTGGGGACAAGCAAAATTTTAAGTTTGGGGGAATTGATGAGTCCAAAAACTCATTAGATTTTTAATCCATTTTGAGCATATTAAAAATAAATGTTGATTGTGTATGCAGGAAATGTGGATATTTTACTCAAATTTAATTTTGCAGGAAAATACAGAATGCCAAAAATCTCAGCAGAAACCAGAAGAGGACAGACCAAGCAGAATTGAAGTCG